>CAUYRH010111125.1:0-49315 GCA_963574655.1 Perodicticus potto | reverse complement strand
TGGAACACATTATTCTAGGTAAAGCATTACAAGAATGGAGAAGCATGAATCCCATGTACTCAATTTTGATATGAGGACAATTAATGACAATTAATGACACGGTGAGGGTGAGGGAAGGGGAGAGCAGAGAGAGAAAGAATGCAGGAGGGGTTGGGAAAGGAACAGCAGAGAGAGGGAAGGAGTGAGGGGGGTGGGGTCTTGGGGTGTGCCACACCTTTTGGGGGCAAAACACAATTGTAAGAGGGACTTTACCTAACAAATGCAATCAGTGTAACCTGGTTTCCTGTACCCTCAATGAATCCCCAACAATTAAAATAAATAAATAAATAAATTCCAATATTTACAACGAAGAAAAAAAAAGTTGGTTTTTGAAAAAATAAAAATAAAATTGATAAACCTTTGGCCAGATTAACTAGAAATAGAAAAGTAAAATCTCTAATAGCTTCAATCAAAAATGATAAAGGGGAAAGAACAACAGATGCCACGGAAATATAGAGATTATCTCTGAATACTTCAAGAAACTCTATGCCCATAAATTAGACAAAGTGGAGGAAATGGATCAATACTTGGAATCACATTCTCTCCCTTGACTTAACCAAGAAGAAATAGATCTCCTGAATTTACCAATTTCAAGTGATGAGATCAAAGAAACAATAAAAAATCTCCACCTCCTCAAAAAGCCCTGGTCCAGATGCCTTCACACCAGAATTCTATCCAACCTTCAAAGAAGAGTTTATACCACACTGAAGAAATTATTCCAAAAACTTGAGAAGGAAGGAATCTTCCTCAACACATTCTATGAAGCAAACATCACTCTGATCCCCAAACCAGGAAAAGACCCAACTGAAAAGGAGATCTTCAGATCAATTACACTAGTGAATATGGATGCAAAAATTCTCAGTAAAGTCCTAGTCAATAGATTACATCTTCTCATTAAAAAAATCATTTATCATGATCAAGTAGGTTTTATCCCAGGAAGCAAGGCTGATTTAACATACCCAAGTCCATAAACATAATTTACCATATCAACAGAAGCAAAAACAAAGACCATATGATTCTCTCAACAGATGCAGAAAAAGATTTGATAAATTCAGCATCCTTTTCATTAGAATTAGAGCATTGAAGAATATAGGCATAGGTGGCACATTTCATACTCTGATCAAACCCATCTACAGCAAACCCACTGCTAATATTATACTCAATGGAGTAAAAGTGAAAGCTTTTCCACGTAGAACAGGAACCAGAGAAGGTTGTCCTCTATGACAACTAATATTCAACATAGGGTTAATTTTTTCTTAATCCACAATCATAAATTCCTACCATTATTTTTTTTTCCATTAGTGGCCTTAGTCTTTGATGTCTAGAATAATTTGACATAATTGGTAAAGATCTTAGTCGTACAACAGCAACAGGACATGGAGGAAACTTCATTATTACTGGGATGACTTTTATTTATTTCTCATGTTTCAGTTTAAACTGTGACTGTCAGATTTCATGGATAGATTCCCCAACAGCTCATACTTACCCTGAGAAACTAAGAAATTAATCAGGGTCACTCATCTGCTTGGTAGAATAAGTGCCACCAGATTCACCTTTCCTAAATACATTGTATATGTGTTTTGTATCATAGAAACTACATTTGACCAAAACTCTCAAGTCCCAAAACAGCCTCTTAAAAGATGGTGTCAGTTACTAGGTGGTTAATTTTTGCTTAAAAAAATTTGATCCATACCAAAAAAAAATCACTCATTTCTTATGAAAGAAGGACAATTCTTTCATTTAAGAGGATGAAAGGTATACATTTGTCAATGACAGATGATGGGGAGTTCAACCTTTCTGAAGTTAATCTTTTCTTTTATCCTAAACACTATATGACTGGTCCAACTCTGGAATGAAAACATGAGTGTTCAAAAAGCCATACCCACCCTTATAATCCTAGAACTTTAGGAGGCCCAAGGCGGGAGGATTGCTTGATGCCAGGAGTTTGAGACCAGCCTGAGCAAGAGCAAGATGCCATCTCTACAGAAAATAGAAAAATTAGGTGGTTGTGATGGTGCACATCTACAGTCCCAGCTACTTAGATTGAGACAGGAGGATCGCTCGAGCCCAGGAGTATGAAGTTGCAGAAAGCTATGATGAGGTACTCTAGCCAGGCAACAGAGCAAGACCCTATTTCAAAAAAACAAACATAACAACAATGCAAAAAAGCTATAATCTTTCCTCTTCAATTTGACTTTAGATACTGATTTTCTTTTTAGTGTTCAGAAAGCCATTGACAGTTTTGTGAGAACAAATTTGATGTTAAATAGAAATAAGTGAAATGAAGTAAATAATTCTTGCATTTTAATCTTGTCACATTAACTCATTTTTTTTTTTTTTTTGAGAGAACTACCCTTTGTCTTGTCATAAAAGACAGCCTTCCAGAAATACACCTCCCATGACACACATAGTGGAAGAAATCTTCTTATGGGAAGCCTCTGAGGGCTCCATTTCTGGCTAGTCACTGCCAAAGTGCCCCTCTGGAAATCTATGATTGCACATTACAACCTGCCTCACCATCATAAAATAAGGACTTTTTTGGCTCGGGGATATCCGTAGAGAAAAGACACCCATTTCTGTCTTGTTTTGTTTTTCCCATAAAAAGATAAATGCACTGGTAGGCATTTTCTCCTGATGAAGCAAGTCATTTCCATCCATTGATTTTCAGAACGCCCTAACTTTTATTTTCCTCATGGTGTAGAGAGATCAAATGACTGTCCAGTGTTTCACAGTGAGTTCAAGGCAGAGTTAGGATTGAACTCCTTGCTGATCACTTTTATTTTTAAGTTTTTCCTCTTGTGCACTAAGTTACTCCTTTATGCAATATTTATGTACAGAAGCTCCTTTTCAGTTTTTAGGTCACCACTTCATTTCTTAAGAATGTAAGAAGTTACACTTTTCTTCTGGGACAGGGTAGATAAATGGCATGAAAAATTCTCACATTTCTCTTAGAATTCTCTACACTTTTGTAAATATTTTAAAAAATTTGAAAGTTAAAAAATGCTCTGAAGTTATGAACTAACTACAATAATGATTAGTTTTCTTTTTTTGTCTGGTTGTATAATAATAACATTAATTAAAAAATATGAAAGATGCATTTGCCCAATAGCAGGTTTCTGAAGTGCTTACATTCCCCCAATTGTCATGGGAGTTTCAACACTTCCCCCTGTAGTCATCCTGGCACATTGGGTGTCTCAAAGGCTGGTGTTGACCTACCTTAGTGTGCTGCAATGTATATTCTCAGATATGTACCACCTCATTTGGAAGCACAGGAAGGATGAAAATCTTGAAAGTTGTATGACTAGCCTCTGAAATACTTATTATTTCTCAGGCAGTAGACAGACATAGTCACTTCAGTTGTGTTTGGATATTATATTAGGGTTCTTCAAAGAAAGAGAACCAATAAGAGATACAAATACTAACAGGTATAGATACATAAGAAGGGATTTATTATGGGAATTGGCTCAGGGGGTTATGAAGACCAATATGCCCCACAACATGCCTTCTACAAGCTGGAGAAACAGGAATGTGCAATTAGTTGGGTATGAGTTGGGAGAGGTGCTCGTGTAAGTCCTAGAGTCTAAAGTCCCAGGAACCTGGAGTTCTGACAGTCTAGGGGAGGAGAAGAGAATGTTGCAGTTCCAAAAAAGACTCAGTTCACCCTCTCTGTGACTTTTTAATCCTATCTTGGGCCCTCATGGATGGGATGACACCCACCCACATTGGTGAGAACTCATCTTCCTTCAATCTACTGCCTCAAATGCTAACCTCTCTAGAAACACTCTCACAGATACGCTCAGTAATAACATTCTACTAGCCCTCTGGGTGTCCCTTACCCCAGTCAAAATAAAACATAAAGTTAACTATCACAAATATCAAGTCAACCAAACAATTGCCTCGATTTCTGTTTGTCAGTGAAGTGCCTTCATGTCTTGTAGGAACAACGCGGGCATTGAGTCTTTATTTGTTAGAGTAGCTTTACCAATTGATGCAGCAGAGTACCGGTTGTCCAAATTATAGTCTGAGCCTTTATTTGGCCTACTGACCTTAGATATCAAAAAGCATAATCAGATTGGTTTCAGTGAGGTAATACAGGGTAGAGGTTAGAGCATGTATTTGATTAAATTATTATGGTTTTATTTTTTAGCCTTTTAAAAAAATTATCTCCTTATCAAGAATCTCTTCCCTTTTAAAAAAAGGAAACCTCATACTTGCTGCTTTCTTTTTGTTATCTTCTCTGCCAATCGTTGCTTTTTACTAATAGTTGGTGTATTTAGACCACTGGCTTTTAAATTCATCAGGGATTAAATCAGCTATTTTATTATTCGTTTTCTTTTGATCTCTTGTTTTCTTGCTTTTCATGAGTAATTTGAATAATTTTCTAGGATTACATTTTGATTTATTTAAACTGTTCTTGAAAGCATTGCTTTATGTGTGTATATATATTTTCAGTGATTGCCCGTAGCATCTCTACATACACAATATACATCAGATGTTGAGTTACTGCCTCCATTCAATAGATCTGGGTCAAAATTGTGTTTAAGCCACTTAGTAGCTAAATTGGGTAAAATTAATCTCTTTTAGCTTCCTTTGTTTGTTTGTTTGTTTGTTTTTTCTATCACATGGGATATGATGAGAGCCTAAATTGGTCCTCTATTGTTTTGATAAGCAGCTCCCCTATTTCTGAGCCTGTATACATAATAGGCACAATTCATTTTCTTTGAGGAACTTCTTTTTCCCAACTGTATTTATTGGTGCCACCCATCATGGTACCATCATTACCCTTGCCATAACTTTACAAGGATTGCATTTTTCCATTCTTGAAAATAAGGTACAGAAAGCACTAACATTGCCTTGTTCACCTCAGTGCCCGGGACAATGCCTTGCTCATGAGAGTTTAGTTATTCTTTCCAGAATGTATAAATAAATGACTCAAATCCCATTAATATTTCTCAGTGTAATAAAGGTGACAAAACACTTACACTTTTGTAGTACAAGTGAGCAACTGGCTCTGTGATAAACAGTAGGAATTAATTGCACTAACAATCTATTTTCTCATCTCTTTGTGGCTCTCTGCACTCTCCGTGCTCTTCCTTCGGCTTTATTTCTCTCATCACACATGTCTTCATGCAGACTAGCTTGGTAGCTTCTCCCTAAGTCCCTAAGTTTCCCCTTTTCCTCCCTCTCTCTCATGGTTGCTTCTTCCCTCCCTCTGTGGTTCATGTCTATTCTGACATCTCGTTCCGAACTGTATTCCTACTTATCTTCCTACTTTAATCTCCCCTTTGGCTTCTTAACTGTTTTTCCAGCTCATTATCTTTCCCATGTCAGATCACAATAGGACTTGAAATTATTTTTTTATTTATTTAGTATTTATTCAGTTTCCACCTATTTTCTTATGGAATAAGGATTTATCTTCTCATTTTAAAATGTGATATATAATTTAAAATATGCTATATAATCTATTAACATATGAAGCATATTTAAATTAAATGCTAAAATTAAAATTAAGTATATGTATATGAAGAAGACAATATTACCCTTTATTCATCTCTATCTAAATCTTGATGAATTTCAATGGTCTATGGAATCAACTCTGTTAATAGGGAAAAGAAAATCCAAATCTCTTGCATAAACGTGAGCCCATCATGTTTTTTATTAAGCTAAGGCCAAAGCTGCAAACAGTGCCTGTGACAAGCAAGTCTGATGACAGTAATGTTGACTAAGCCCCATATGCCTGAGCATCTGGTTTGGGGGAACTAAACAGGAAACACTCAGCACTAGCTCAGCATCCAGAGTGTTCATTGACTGATGAATATTGAATGCACACATCATTCAGTCGGAATACCTGAACAAGAGCCTATCATGGCCAGTGATCAGGCTGTGTTGACAGATCTCTGCCTCTTCATTCACCCCCAATCCCCAGCTCTCAGTTTGTTTTCTTTATTTCAGACTGATATGAAGGTACAAATGTTTAGGTTACATTGTTTTCATTTCTGAGGTAAAGTTCCAGGTGCAGTTGAGCCCCTCACCCAGGGGGCGTGCTGAACATCGTCACCACGGTTCATTAGGTGAGATTGGCCAATCACTCTCCCTCCCCCTCGCCTCACTTTACTCTCCCCTCCCCCTTGCTACTCTGTACTGGTGTTTTTCTTTAGTGTGGATATGTAGTTGTTTACATATTGGTTTCATATTAGTAACAAGTACATTGTATGCTTTTCTCCCCTGTGATACTTTATAAGAAGAATGTGTTTCAACTCCATCCAGTAAACATAAAAGATATAAAGTCTCCATGCCTGAACAGTGCTCTGTGCTGTGTATATATATAACAGTTAATCAATTTCTTATGGATGAACCTTCATGGTATACATCTGCCACAGTTAATCCATTCATGAGTTCATGAGTTGATGGGCACTTGGGTTGATTTCAGATCTTGACACCACAGATCTCAGTTTTGACCCTGTTGATGGACAGCTATAGGGACTGGCGTTAAGGGAGAAGGAAGAGGGCGGTCTCTGCCTGAAGGATGTATGTAACTTGGCTGTGCTCGCATCCTGGCACTGTCACTATGGCTCTGGCCAAGATCGTTTACTCTTTTCCCTCTCTGTGCCTTTCTTCCCCTGTGCTAACCTACCCTAAGTGCTCAGTGCTCTGTTCTTCTCTACAGCACAGCCCAGGAAGAAGATGCTTCTCTTATTGTGAGTCAATATGATCACCTCTTTCTCAAGGGAATATTCAGACTGTACCTTGACTCTTATTGGGAATGAACAGAACTGAGCTCTGGCGTCCTGAGATTCTTGATGCTCTTAATTTTTGCTCTTACCTTCTCCTCCCTCTCCTGACAATATGAGCCCAGAGCTCATAAACATTTGAATATTTTTCTCCTCATCAGAGTATCCTATGAATATTGAAATTGAATAAGATCTTTCAAAATAGTTAAGTGACATTTTGTTGGTATACACATAGGGTGACTACATTTACATTAATTAGATAGTTACTTATTAAGATAACTGCCCCCAACTGTATCAACTGAAGTCTAATATTTGCAGTGGAGGGAGAAGGTATTTATTCTACACTTAAAATGGGTTTTCTGGGACAGCCTGTAATGTTAGATTCATAGATTGTAATTGTACTCACATCCTTTTTAACAAGGATAGAAAACTAGGATCTACACCATAAAACAATAATTTTATTCCACAAAACATGTGTGTGAGTTATTGACATGCAATTGCCATGATTACTCAATTAATGAAGACAATTACACTGTGCTCTGTGGTAGCATCAGCAGGAACCACATTAGACTTTTGGGGAGGATGTTTATGGATATTGTTGATTTCAGGAAAAAGAGTTGACTGATGAGGGCAGCTGCTTGTGGGAGACAGTTTGCACCCAAATAAGAACGAACCATAAGACTGAACAAATGTTGTTCCATCTTCTTAGTGCCCAGAATATGGTGTGATATTGTCACTTGTTTTCCTACCAGCAAAGTCTGCCGTGGCATTCCACAGCGGCAAGGCAGCACTCATTCTCAGGAAGGGTTTTGAGTCTTTGGTCTCCTGTATGTCTCATCATTCAGTTAAAAAATGACCAAGTATTAAAAAGATAGCTTAGGGAATAATTTGACATTACTTAAAACACATTTTATAATTATTCCAGGTAATGGGGAAAGTAAAGAATAAGGGTAGAAAACAGAACCTTATATTTGCAGAGGACAGACTGCCCAGCTGCAGCGTTTCTGGAAGAGATCTATTTTCGGCATCTCTCCACATTGTAATGTGGCAGAACTATGGCAGGGACCAGACAGAAGCGGATTCTGATTGTGTATGGCCCCGTATGAGTCGGGTGGCTTTGGGTAAGAGAATAAAGCACAATGTATCTTGCTTTCTCTTTCTGTAGAATGAAGATACATAGGCCCGCTTCACAAAATTACATAAAATATAACATTTGTGATCATTTTTATTGTAACACGTATTTTCAGTATTTTTAAATACCATGGATTATATGATAATCTAATCATACATTAATTTGCATGGAGATGGAGAAAGCAGAAAAAAAGGATATTTTATATATAGATTGACTATAAAGAGGCTTTCTGCTTTTTGAAACATGAAAATGTGAATAAAACCTTGTGCACTAGGTTTGAAGAAAATAGAGCTGATGCTAATGAAACAGTCATTCTTTTCTCCTTGCACATTGAGAGAGAAGACAGAGCAACACAGGAAACATTCAAAGAGAGTGGAAAATTGTTTGAGTTTACTTAGGAGATACTTTGTTTCTAGTATGAGTTCATAAAATACCCTATAGAAGCATGGAAGAAAGTTGAGCCTGAGATGTGTGCAACTGTCATTATGTGGCTTTTATGTTCTATGTTAGGCTTACAAAGAAAGCGAGATGACCCACAGCTTCTGTTTTATAATCCAGACTTGATCAGTCCTGTCCTTTGGTGAAATGAGTAGAAAGCATTATAAAAATTGTTTTTATTTGACCATTAAAAGAATATATCTAGCACAATAAAAAAATCACAAACCAATGAAAATTGATTTTGTGTAATCATTGTGAAGCCTCTTCCTGTTTTTACCAAAGTGAGGCATGAGGTTTTTAGGTGTGTGCTGCTTTTGTTTTAGGCAGGACACGGGGAAGTAGGGAGAGTTTTGAGAGAATCGTGTTGCTCTGAAGTTGTAAAATTGTTTTCTTCCTAACATGGTTGTGCTGATTGACTCCACTCAGACCGTTAATTGCAGCTGACCAGATGAGCCAGGGCAGTGCTGGTCAAGACTGGACTTACAAACCTAGAAGACAGAAGTTTGGGCTTTTGGAAGACAGAGAGATGGGGAAATAATACATGTATAATTATATTGATGAATACATATTATTATATATAATAAATATTAGGGATTTATATAAAAATTATACACATACTGAGAAAAATGCAGCGTGGCCATAAAGTTCATGTATAATTTAAAATTGCACAGTTTTAAGTTGCACATGAACTTTATGGCCACTCTGTATAGCTACAATGGACAGGTAAACAAATAGAAAAACAGTACTTCTGTCTGGGAAGAATATAACCTTGACCCTGTAGGGGGCTGATCTGACCTGATACACTCAAAATCGGTATTATCTCCAAGAATCAGGTCGGGGTCCTTAGCTGCCAGCCTGAGATTCTTCTTGAGTTTGAGCTACATTGAGGCTCTCGTCGGATCTGTCCCTGCCTGCTATCAGAGCTGTCTCTGTTTTTGCACCCCTCTTTTGTAATCAAGCACTTGTATCTTCACCTTCATAGTTCATAGGCAAGTTAAAGTATTTTTTTCGTTTCCAAATTACTAAAAAAGTCTTTGTCACAACCTTTTAAAGCAAAATGTTAGTACTCTTTCCCTTTAACAAATAATTGTAAACTGTAAAATCTACCATTGTATGGAACACCTGCTATGTTTGGGGGAGATACTTTAGCTAATTACATAATGACATTTGTGCCCAGTCATAGAAGAAAGATATTATTATCTCCTTTCAGTTGAGCACACTGAGATTAATTGAATAATCTAATAGCAATAATGTTGCTATGAACATAATTTTTCAATTGTCAAGGCCTGAAGGTCAGAAGAGATCATTTGAGATTATTTAGTTCACTGGTTCATCTTTACAAAGCAGAAAAATGAGTCTTCGAGACCGAAAGTGATTTGCCCAAGGTCTTATCATCCATGTCTTTTATCCAGACTATCTTGGTAGCTTTCTCCCTAAGTCCCCAAGCTCCCTTTTTTCCTCCCCTCCCTCTCATGGTCTCTTCTTCCCTCACTCTGCGGTTCATGTCTATTCTGACATCTAGTTCTGAACTGTATTCCTACTTATCTTCATACTTTATTGGCTCTTTTTGCTTTTTGCTAGGCATCAGAGTTGGGATACCAGGCCTTCTCCATGGTCCTTTGTATAAACTCAGACTCCTTCATGAAATACAAAAGCAACAATCCTGTTGTACTGTGGCCAGTCATCCCAGCTGATATTCTGACAATGTTACTGAGACTCCTTTCAACCTGGACGGAGAAAGGGAGAAAGGCTTTGGGGACCACACTCATCCTTTCTGATGGAGAGAGCCCATCTTCCTCAGCACGTGGGCCTCTTCATTCCTGTTGGGGCCCATTGTCGAAGAGAGGCCTGATTAAATCTCACCGAAGGAAAATGTGATTCAACTAGCTGTAGCATATGAAATAGAACATTTGTAAATGCATGTTAAATAAAGGGCTTACAAAGCAGAGTATGTAAGAAAATAGGAAAATACTTGCCTCTTCTCCACCAGCCTGACCTCTTACCTCCCATGGTACAGCCTTGCCTTTGCTACCTTAGCTTTAGAACCACCAACGAGAAGAGAAGACTGCTGGGTGCTGGATGCGATGCCCCCAGACAATCCTGCTCCCCAGCATTGCCCAGGGTGCTCACGGCTGTCCTAACACGCTGCCCTACAGGGTCAATAGGGTCTGCTCTCTGTCCCTGTGCCTGGTCTGGGAACCTACATTGACCCCCACTTTTCCCACAAAACTCCCTTGTCGATGGAGCATGAGTGAAAAACCAAGGTTGTTTCATTCTTGCTTTTTAGATCTTTAGCCTTTAAGGATCAGAGATGTGTTTAGAAGGGACAAGGTGAGAGCTGCAGGGGGGAGAAGGCAGAGAAGAGAAGTGGGACTTGTCATACAAGTGGAGGAAAACAAACATTTTAATAACCACCTCCTCTGTGTCTCCGTGGCCCAGCCTGGACGGCCACATCACACACTTCTAGTTCACTGATTCTCCCTTGGTGCTCAGTCAACAGTCCATCCCATTTGCTCAGTTTTCTTCATATACATAGTTTTCATTTCTCTAATTGGTTATTTACCTATATGTTCTTGTTTCATTTCCATTTTTTCCACACTTTCTGTTCTATTTCAAGAGCATTCTAGAGAGATTTATTTTATAGTATTATTTAGATTATTCCTTAAAATTTATTGCCCCTGAAGTAAATTAATGTTGCCATTGTTGATGTTTGCTTATTCTTTAAAATATTTAATTTTTTCACATTGTTTTAGTATTTTTATTTATGAATTAATTTTAGTGGGATTTAAGATATATGTATGTATACAAATATATCTGTGTAAGTATATCTATATACATAACAAACATATGGATAGATAGATTGATTGATTGATTTTCTTTCTCACCTCTCATGACCTAGCAATTTTATGTTTCTACTGAGTCTCTGGTCCTCCAGTCCAGATTGGACTGCCACTTCGGTGACATAATGGATATCACAGCAGGGCTGTCACGAGCAAGACGTTTGTCATCTTCCTGATCACCAGGCAGCATGCATAAACATACAGCTTGCCTGTGCTTGGCAGAAGATTTTTCAGCCTCTTTCTGTTAAGAGCCTGGCTCAGGCTCTGCCTTCTGAGTAGAGCCCTTAAGGGTATTAAGATGAAGTTTTTAACCTGTCCCGGACTCTGTGGCCTGGCCTACCTCCCAGGTTATATGTCGTTCTACATTTCCTTCATAGGTAGAATTAAAATGATGATATCTACCTTTAGAATCATGAAGATTCAGTGAAATACGTAAAGCACCACACACAGAGTCTGACAAGCACTCTACAAACATTTGCTATTATTTGGAGAAAGTATCTAGAGAATTCTTCATTCCTTATTCAGAAGAGCCAGTCGACAGCAGACAAGACATTTTTGGTGACAAGATGCCCCAACACAGTGGAATACAGATCTCAGACTATCCTCATAAGTGAAATTTCCAACACATACAGTAAAAAAATAAAAATAAAAATCAACTTTCTTTCTTGCCTGTTGCTCTGGATGCTCAGACCTCAGATTGGTACTGAGAAAAAAGAAAAAAAGACTTGCTCACTGGGTATAGGGTGGAAACAGACAGAAGTTCTCTATGATAGAATGATCCCTACACTGTAAATACAACATTTCCATGGCCCTGATTGATGTCTTCTGGGGACCACGTGAGCACTGCAACATGGTACAGAGCTACTGTGAAAACAGCATGATGGGCACAGACAAATCATAGAAACAGTGAGAAATAGTAACACAGGACGTGACTTGTCTGGCCACCCCACATCAAATGTGTGTTCATGGAAAGGATAAACCCCAAATTTGGGAAAACTTCATTTGATTCCCGTTCTTCCTATTACTCCATTTAAATTCCTTCTCTTCCATTTTAACACCAAACCTCTGCTATGGCTATGTCTCTGGCCTAGAATGTCTTTCACCTTCACTTCCTATGTAAAAGCACTTTCTATCCTTCAAGTCCAGCTCAGGGTCATTTAATTGGGGAAATTGTCATTTCTCACTGACACCATGCATGAGGAACTGTCCTCCTCTGAGCTCCTGGATGCTAGTGGTCTGTCATCATTGTCCTGACTGCAGAAGCTGATGACTTTGAAGTAGAGGTTATGCTTCAGGCCATTATCCTACAGTGGCTCCTCTTCAGTCTCTAAAATGGGTCCTAGCAATCTATTCATGTGGTTAGAGTTTTATAAAATACATAAATATTTTAACTGCAATTAAGTAAGACCAGCATCCCTTTCCACTCTGACTTCCCCTCTGTCCTGGGCAGCATTGGATGGGATGAACATCACTGACCTTTGGATGAGGAGAGGTCGGGACTATATTTAGTTTGGGTTCAGTGGGGCATGTTTATGGGGCTTACAGTGTATTGCAAGTCTTCCTGGTGAAACAATAGTTTCTAGAAACACTCCTTCTAATCTATTGACTTGCTTCTTTGTCCTAGCATACAGATGGAGAGCCAGAGGTTCTATTGTGACATGAACATATCCTGAGATGTCTGGCAATGGTAGACAATAAATAAAATTACAAATGATGGAGTCAGAAGCTAGTCTGTAGAACTTTTTAATCTAATCACTAGATGTGTAAAATTTCAAGTAAAGAAATCATTTTCCTGTGATTCAGTTCAATGCATAGTCAAATGGAATTTTTCTTCTATTAGAAATATACTCAATAATGTAACATATGCAATTATAAATGGAAGATAATGTTTTTCTTCTTTGATGGAAATTGTGTAAATTTATCAAACCATATTAGAATTCCAGCATTTATAGGACATTAACCTGCTGCAGTCCTATAGACAACACATCTAAATATGAATCCATGTTTATACCATCCAACTAGCAAAAAATAAAACAATTTTTGTTGAATCATACAAAATGAAAGACTGAATTGTCTTTCTGTTTTCTTTTTATAAACTTTTTTATAAGACATTAACATAAAGAGGTGATCAAAAATATAAAGCCATAAAATGTTAAAAAAAAGAAAGAGGTACTAGGCAGTTATTTAATAAAATTAGTAAGCTGTATTTCTGAATTTTGTGATATTTACAATATTTGTCTGTTCTTTTAAAATTTGTAGTTGGTTATAATTTTCTTTTTATTCTAATAAATTTTCACTGTGATGAATATTTGCTACTGTTATTTTTAAAAGGCATTTTTTTCTTTTTTTGAGACAGAGCCTCAAGCTGTCACCCCAGATAGAGTGCTATGGCATCACAGCTCACAGCAACCTCCAATTCCTGGGCTCAAGTGAGTCTCCTGCCTCCACCTCCCAAGTGGCTGGGACTACAGGTGCCTGCCACAACGCCCAGACATTTTTTGGTTGCAGCTGTCATTGTTGTTTGGCGGGCCCAGGCTGGATTCGAACCCGCCAGCTCAGGTGTACATGGTTGGCGCCTTAGCTGCTTGAGCCACAGGCGCCGAGCCAGTTAAAAGGCGTTCTTAATATAGCATATGCAGAAGTCTTGCAGCATCTGGCTTAGCCTTTGCTTATCTGATGGTTTGATCCCCCTGTGTAGTGAGTCCTCAGATTGTAGGAATGAGTCTTAGCACTGACAGTAAGCTACTGCCTCCACTCAGATCTGGGCACAGCTATCCGGTGTCCCACCTATCCTTGAAAAATGAATGTGCAAGTAATTAATGCACGTTCTTTGCAGGTCCTGGTAATGCTCAGGAGCTGAATGGAGCAATTTGGAAAGATTTCTCTAGTTTCCAAGGCTTTTACCTTTTAAATTTTAAGCAATTCTATCTAATCTTGTCATGTGCTTATGTCAACATGGAATAGTTTATTAAATTAGATTAGAATGTGCTTAAATCTTGAATTTATCTATGTACAGTGTAGATTGATAGCACTCCTCCCCTCACCCCTGGAATGAACCTTAGAGAACTGTACAGATAAAGAATACATTTCCATAGTCTTTATCACTGTAATTGTCTGAGGAATACTAAGTTTAACTATTCAGTATATTACATTGTAATTATTTTGAAAAATGTATCATGCTAAAGGAATAATTTCATTAACTTCGTATCATGGTGAATCTTTTTCTCAGTGTCTCTCTGAAATGGTTATCACAGAGAGAAGTTATGCTCTTTTGGGGAGCTTTATCTAAAGTAAGATATTTTTCTATAGATAAAAATTCTGTTGAGCAAGAGATTTCCTTGCAAGAATGTAGCAGACCTGCTTAGTAAAAATAAAATGTCTCTTTAATCTGTCATTTGGGATGTAACAGTCCCTGGATTTAACTAATAATTTTTGAAAACACATTGTTAGCAAAAGACAGGCTTTTGGAAGTAGTGCATTAATTTCTACAATGTTCCACTGAACACAGAAATTTACATATAATTGTGCTGCATTTTATATTTTGTTATTTTACTATTCTTTTGGAGTCTCTTTACAAAAGTGTAGTCTGTCCTGGAACAAATGGTATGTTTGAAGGTTTCTAGTCTAATATGCAAACAATGTTAAACATCTTAATTGCCTTTGTGAGATCTAAATGGCTCATCTTGCAAGGTCCTCATCCTAGAGTTGCTGGACTCAAGGAAAGGGGCTGCACTCATAAGGCCCAGAGTCAAAAAGTCCTAGAAAAGAGAGCCAGAGGGGCAGAAAGCCATTGCTGCCTTCTCTCCCCCTCCCCTGGATGTCAGGGTTCAGAGCTTTAGTCCAAAGGAGATGTTAAAGAAAAATTACTCACAAGACTTGTTAAAACTGTAGAGCATACTTTATTTAGGATTATCGTGTTAGGTATGGGGATTGAAGCAATGAAATTTTGCTGTAGGAGAGAGATGGAGTTCAATTCCAAAGACAATAAGGAAAAGACAATATAAGGTCAGGGATCAGAGGCGGAGTCAGTGGATGGAAAATTACTAAGAGGAAACATGCATTAGGGGAAAGTCTGGATGAACCAATCATCAGTGTTGTTGCCAAGATTAATGATGCAAAGAAGGACATAGAAGTTGAAAAGTTGAATGAGTTGGGAAGAGGATTCAGAGGAGCCTGACAAAAGTTTCGTCAATGACACATCCGAAATATCTGCACTCAGCCATTCTGAGAGTTAAACAGGGAAAAGCCTATTTCAGATTATTGGGGAAGAGGTGTTGAGGCTGGGAGAGAACCTCCCCTCTCTGTAGGCATATCCATCAAGGGGAATTTGAAACTCTCCATCACGGGCACTGGGGGCCGCACACAAGCCTTTCTACTATGTTCAGCAGGTCAGTGAGGTAGGAACAGGAGCAGGCAGACCAAAAGCAGCTGTGCTTTAAATGTTCTCGTAGCATGTAAAGTTTCATGCTGTTCTTAGTGGCTCCCAGAATGAAGATTTAATCTCCTCTACAAAGGTGGTTATTTCTGCTTTGGGATATGGGCACGTAGGGCTGCTGATATCTAGGAAGCCTTTGTACAGTTTATTTATAGGAATTTTTATTCCTGGGCCAGTAGTACAGTGGAGAATGGCTTGGAAAAAGGGTAACACTGTTTTTTGCCTCTTCCAAATTCCTTTACCACACCCCCTTTTTTAAAAATTAAAACTGACATCCCTGCCTCAGGCCAGTGTCCAGGAGGGGCAGGGGAGTGACTTTTGTTCTGTGTGTGATGGGAGATAGATAGCTCTTGGGACTCTTCTGGATGGAAGTCATGAGGTCTTTTTAGCGGAAGATGGGATTAATCTGGGCATCTCCCAAGAGATTGTTTTAGCAAAAAAAGACAATATGGAATTAGTCAGAATTTTCAAAAGCTTCTGTTCAGAGGAAGGATGCTGGTATTTTTGAGATAGGAGTCCGCAGGCCTACTCATTTGCCAGCAAATTAATAAACATCTCCCTTCTCCTCAAAGCTCTTGTCCCCGTTTTTCTGATGTGGCTTCTGGAGACAAGTGCTGAGATTTTGGTAATAATAGAAAGACTTTTTTATTTGCTATTTCTCCTTTCTTTTAATACACTGTGTGCTTTTTGGCTTAATTGCTCTATATCTACCTCATTTTGGATCCTCTTGGATTTGGGAGAGGAAAATATGCTATTTATGAATTTCTACTAGAGAGAGGGAAAGGAATAGAGCCATCTGTTGCATATGTTGAATCTTTTCATCTTGATACTTTACCTTGACTATGACCCTAGAATTACTTCTTCATCGTGACCATTTCACAATAGGGTCCTTTTTCTCTTAGTATATAGCTTTTGCTCAATTTTGTTTACTTTCACGCAACTGATTTTATTGATGGATTTCATTTTCAGACAAATAAATACTAAAACACTGCCAATAGTGGCTTAATAATGTATGCAACATTTTCTCCTTTTATAGACTATGTTATTTGGATTCTTAAATCATTCTTATGGCTTATAAGAAATCCTAAGTGTAGAAGAGAAAGTAGCTCAGGATCCAGGCCTTTTCAAACTTTTCTCCCTTCAAAACTGGTAGAGGTGTAAGAACAAATGTTATTTATTAACAGATAAAAAAGGAATTATCGACTTTTTGTAATACAGACACCATGCATGGAATTTGCAATGCATATAATTTACTGTGCAAGTCTATAGGATATGTAGTATTTCCCTAGAGACTGATTCTTATTAAGGAATAGGGATCTGACCATTGTGGAACAGTAAATCATTCTAAGTAGGAGGCCAGTGACTCCCAGATTATAGATTAGCTGCTGATGTGTGAGCAATTTTCCAAAAGTCCTTGGTCATATAGAAAACTAGAGGCAGGAAAAGATATGGTGGAGAGATACAGGAAAATGTTTTAGATTGGCTCCTTGAGTTCATATTTTCTCTAATGTAGGAAATGTGAACTCACCAAAGAAATCTGAAGATCTCATTCAACTCATGCTTTTTTTTTCCTTCTTAGGAAATGTTTATAATCATAATTAACATTCCTGTATAGAAAGCTAGATGAATACATTTAAAATGGGTCACTCATTTTGACTTTCTGAATTTAATGTCATTTCTCCTTTAAAAAAAAATGAATGTGCGTGTTAATTTTCTATTTCCTCTCACCATCTGTTACCATAAGCTCATAGAAAAAAAATAGCTATAAATCAGATACTAAAAATTTACTCTTCTTGTCTCATGGACGTAATTATGAGTGTGTATGTGTACGTTTATGAATTCACTTTATCTTTACTTTCTGTGTGTTTCCTTTAGATGAGGAGCAAAGTAATCTTCTCAGAAGTCATATTATAAGCCCAAAACTTTGCTTTGAAGTGGTCAATTGTCTTTAACCATCTTTGGTCATTTTGAAGCAACTTGTCTGTGAGTTAGATAAATATGGAATTCCTTTGTAAGACTTCACTTTCTTCTTTTTCTGTAGCATAAATTGGTCATTGTAGAATGGACTTCAAATATGGTCCAGTTCCATACACATCTGTGCAGTGACTCCCAAGGCGCTCTTGCACCTGCTGGTTTGGCCTGTTAGCACATAGACATCTTGCGTCAATCACTACATAAGGCTTTTGACCACATGTTTGTGAAAGAGATTCGGAAAAACCAGTGTTTTTCCTACCTCTCCCCACCCCCCAACACAGTTGTAACTGTCTCTATGAATTAATTTCAATAACTCCTACATATTTTCTGTAATCCTGTCCCTGAACTGACTACTTGATCTTTGAGTTGTTTTCCAGAAATGGTGGATTTTCTGCAGGACAAATTTGCTGAGATCCTGAAGGCCACTGGGCAGACTTCCTGACACCTGGATTCACTATCCCCCATGACCTGCCCCAAGGGCACATGGCCTTGCTCTAAAAGCCCACTCTATTATTTGGAGAGAAGGATATGAAGCAGCCATTCTCATTCTCCTTACAAGACACCTTTCATAGTAAAAATTCCTTTCTTCTTTGGCAACCCTTGCCTCAATAACCAGACCTTTGTACTACAAGTAACTGGACCTAGGTCCAAACCTCTATGTGGTTTCTGGCAACATAGTTAACACAACAGTCAACACAAACACTTTACCTCTGTTTACCAAGACATGTGTAAGAATTTATTCCAGTTCTTCAGTGGGCACCGAGTGAGTATCATATAATTTAATTCAATTCTGACACTATCTATTGGAGATAATAATGTCAGATCTTCCAGATTAAAGGCTGGGCCCCAGGCGTCTTTCTCTTATTTCAGATGCCAGACACACGCAATAGGTTAATAGATTATCATCTTAGTTCTGACTGACTACAGATTGAGGTTCCTATTACCCTTTACTTGGGTTCAGGGAAACATTTGCTTATGTTTACTGGTTTGTCATAAAGCATATGACAGAGACTGCAGATGCCCAGATGCAGAGATGCACAGGGCAAGGTATGAGGTGGAGAGAAATATCATTCCCTCTTTGAGGCATGCCATTCTTCAAGCACCTCCTTAGGTCAGCTCTCTGGAAGCTTCCTGAACCCAGTCTTTTTGAGTTGTTATGAAGGCTTCATTCTATAGCCATGATTATTTAAATCATTCATCATGGGTGATCAACTCAACCTTCAGTTGGGGGATGGGTCTGAAAAATCCAACTCTAAACTTGCCTTGATTTTTCTGGCTATGAGCCATCCTGAGGCTATCTAGGGGCTGCACCTGCCATCTCATTAGCATGAAAAAGACCTTCATATCTCTCCAGAGATTCCAAGGGATTTAGGAGGAAATGAGAAGACCAAAGCTATCTATATATCTGTCTCTGTCTCTCTATACATATATATATATATCTGTCTATATATATATATACATACATATATAAATATATGTGTCTTTTTGTACATATGTCTATTTATACATATCAACAGATGTGTATGTATACAAATGTACCTTACGATAAGGTACAGTATCACAATTTGCAATATTGTGGTATAGTGCAGAAACAGAAACCAATGAACAGCAATGGAATGAAATTTCTAGGATTATTTTCTCAAGGAAAATAACTAAATTTTACTCTCTGGTTAAAATATTAGATAAAAGAAAGGTGAAAGAAATAAACTTTGTAAACTTATAATTCCTTGAACCCTACCCAATAACTTAAAAACAAAAGAGCATAGATAATTTATTTGTGCTTCAAAATGATTTATAACATGGCTTTCCATTGCCTGTAGTATCTTTATTCCTTGGCTATCAGCAACAGTGCTCTGTGCTAGATTGTGAGAACTATGTAATTCAGCATGAATAATAACTTTATTTTACATGATACAGAGGGGTGATGATCACACCCCCTTCCTTTTGCCACAGAGCTTTTTGCTCATTTTCTTTCTGAATTCTTCATGGTAAAGGAATTATTTTTTCTCAGACCTGCAACTTTCTGCTGTCACCCTAGTTGAACTGTGGTATTAAAAAATTTGAGTCACTCTGGTGAATATCCAATTGTGACCTTTCTTTTTATGGAAGATATATTCTGTTTCCAATTTTGCATGGTCTGAAGCAGCTTCTAATGCAAATGAGTAAATGTCTTATAAAATGTCACTAATAAACACCCTGTTATTTGACATTAGAATAAGATGTCAAATAAGAAATTACCTTTTTTGTTTCAACAAAAATGATCAAATGAAAATCTAGGTAAAATAACTAATTTCTTTTATTATGTTCTGATATTAGAGTAAAATACGTGTGTATGCATGTGGGCATGATGATTTATTGTTATGAATTAAATTATGTGTACAGGCCACTTCATTTTAAGATGAAGGAAGATGGGAAGATGATTATTATGGTTAATCTTTGTTTTTCTATATATAGGCTAAAACAAGAAAGATAGACATTAGGGAAAAACTCTAGACATTATAATATTAATAAATAAATGCTATATTAGAATACAGAGACCTAAGTGTTAAGTCTTTTGTTACCAGTTTGACCTTGAGCAAATCAACATTTTGAGCCATTATTTACTTTTCTATAAACTAGAGATATTAATACACTGTTTTATTTGGTTATCATGTGAGAGAATATTCTTGGGCTTTATAAAGCACTACACAAACATGAAGTGATATTATTTTAAAATTGAGTTAAATTATTTTTGACTAAATGATAAACCAATAATTAATTCCACAATGTTTGTCAGATTATCATTTGAAGAACATAAGTATTTTGCTGGCTTCAAAGTTGCTGGTGTAACAATGTATGGTTCCCATTATTGCATCTAAGTGCCAGACACTTAGAGCTGCACACATATTATTTCTGTTTCTTACCAAATCTGTGCAAGCAACTTCCACTGAGTATTAACAGCTGCGTTGACAGAGCCTCAGAGACAAAGACCTGTTCAGGCTGTAGTTGGTACCAAGCAGAATCAGACTTCATCCCTGGCCAGAACAGCATTCTTTTCTTTTTTTTTTTTTTTTTGAGACAGAGTCTCAAGCTGTCACTCTGGATAGAGTGCTGTGGCATCACAGCTCACAGCAACCTCCAATTCCTGGGCTCAAGCGAGTCTCCTGCCTCTGCCTCCCAAGTAGCTGGGACTACAGGCGCCTGCCACAACGCCCAGCCATTTTTTTGGTTGCAGCCCTCATTGTTGTTTGGCAGCCCTGGGCTGGATTCGAACTGCCAGCTCAGGTGTACGTGGCTGGCGCCTTAACGCGTTGAGCCACAGGCACTGAACCAGAACAGCATTCTTGATGTGTCAGTATTTTACAAAGTCCTAACAACAGAATGTTGCTATTCCATTAAAAAAGAAAGAAAGAAAGAAAAGAAAAGAAAAATCTAGATCTGAGAGTAATCCACTAACATATCACCATCCTACAAAGGAAGAAATTTGTCTTCTTTTTTGAATAGCTGGGAGAATGGCTGCTGCCAGCGGTGGAAGATGGCACCTTTCTATCATGCTTTCTTGCCCTTCTCTTGAGCTTTGATTTTCAAGAATTAATATCATGCAGTCACCTATCTTCTGTGGCTCTGCCTCCATCTTTAGTTTTAATGGCATTGACTCCATTACAATTTTTTTTTTTTCTGATTTCAATTTTTTTTATTTATAATTTTATTAAATCATCCATTACATTTTTAAAGGAGAGGTTCCCATATCTGAGATAATTATTACGAGTAAAATTGCTTATGTATATTGACTTCTACACATCCAGTTATACAATCTACCACCACTGGCACGGGTATAGGAGGACCACATATAAAAGCAAACTTGCCAGCCACATACACATTGGGAATGATTTCAAATTGAAGTAGTGTTATAATCGGAAGGCATCTGGGACACCAAGCGGGGCAAATAGCTGTTGCTTCCTTTTTTCTTTTTTCTTTCTTTTTTCCCCTCCTTCCCTCCCTTCCTTCCTTCTTTTTCATTTGTTTTTTTCTCTCAGTTTCTTTCATTATTTCTTCCTCCTCCTCCTTCTTTTTCATTTTTTGGGAGAAAGAAGCCCAGAGAGAGGAGATGACTTGCCTATTGTCACACAGCCAGTTGATTAATAAAGTTCTAGGGTTACCTGTGTCTTTTAACAAATTACCTTTTTTCACTTTATTTGGCTCTTATTTCCTTTGCTTTAACATAATCTTCTAGCTTAGCAGCAACTATTCTATTTATTAAAGTGAGTAATAAGTTAGCTCTGATCTTATGGTTGTGTCTTATATAACCATAACCTTTCTACAATGTGTTGAATAGGAATGGAATTTCTATATGTAATTTAAGAAATTAATCATTCTTATATGTGATAAAAGATTAAGAATGCATGTAATTTTGTTTTGCTTTCTTATCTGCCTTGTCACAATTACTGTCCTAGGATGTATATAACATCTTTTCAAACTATTATGTTGGACAATTTCTCAATGTTGAGATTTTACAATTAGTAAAAATTAATTCATAAATGTAAGTAGAGTGTCATACTGGAAAGAGAATTAACATAGACTATTATTAATATTGAATTGTTGAACAATTCAACATTATTGAATTGAATTCTTGAATAAGAATCGTTCTATTTAATAATTGTTTCAATAAGAATTGTTCTATTACTCTTCTTATTAATAATAAGAATATTGAATTCTTGAATAAGAATTGTTCTATTCTTCTTCAACAATAGAATTTATTGCTCAAATGTATCCTTTCCCATTTAAAAAGTGAAATTATTATAATTTGTGCTTTGTTTCTATTCTTACTACTTTCATTTTTAGTAATTCATTATAATATTTTAATTCTATTTATATTTTTATGAATAAAATATTAAGATCTGAAATATACTAATTTAGTAAGGTATTTTTATTTTCATTTTAGTTGGTGTTTTAGGTATGGATATATCTATATATACACACACATACATGTATCTATTGATACCTATAACTCCATACACACAACATGTAACTGTAATATATGATATGAATGTCCACAGTATAATATTAAATACTTCAGGGTGTCAAAAAACTTAAGCAAGACAGAGGCTTCTTGCAAACACAGAGATGTTTACACAAATAATCAAAGAAGAAAAAATGTATTTACCCCAAATATAAGTTAACAACTAGAAATTCATTCAACACTGATACCAACAATCCAGAAAGACGTAGAAGAGGTTCATAGAAAATTGAAGAATGCTTTGGACTATCTAAAAAAAAAAAAAAAAAAAACAGCGATGGTGAAGAGGTAAATGTAGTTAAATGAAGACAAGAGTAATAATATATTATGTGGGTCCTTGTACTTCTACAATAGAGGTTGTTACATAAGCATACTTTTTCCCATTTAATAAAATGAAATTGTTATTAAATTTATTAAAGGATTTAGATGGAAATATTTGATAATTATATTAGTGTCCTAGCCCTGAGCATATCAGAATAAAAAGGCCCAGAAAGGGCATGCATCCAGTCTCCCTTTTTATATGTAAATCCCCTCTAACAAATTCACCATATATATGGGCTGTGTGTGTGTGTGTGTGTGTGTGTGTGTGTGTTTGTAAAATGATGGCATAGCACCTCCTTCCCTGTATTGAAAATTTCTTTTCAATAGTTACTCATTCACCAACACTGAATGGTTGGCATATTTATTGTGTACCAGGCATTTTTATACACTAGAAAATATAACAACAACAACAAAAAAAAACAGATGCTGTCTCTATCCTGGAAATTAACACAGACCAGTGAGAGCAAAACTTATTAGAGTATGAGGTAATAATTGCAAGGTAGGAAAATCTACAAAATTTTAGGTAAAATCAGAGAGTGTTGGACACTGAAGTAGTGTGAGAAGACTAGACTAAAGACTTGACTTTGAAATTGGCTTTGATTCCTAACAAGTATCTGTCAAGTTCCCCTACTTCGCCCACCCTTGCGTCACTGTCTCTCTTTCTTCTCTATATCACACACATGGTGAAATTGTAGGACTCTATAAAAATACATATTTTCCAATAGTAAGAGGTGTTCAACACTGTCATGGGATGCTGTGAAGAGTATTAAGTGCTCTATCTTCAGAACTATTTAAGTAATACTAAACTTCTATTAAGGTGGAATCATTTTATGTTCACTTTGGGTTGATATAGTTACAGAATGTGGGTTTGGTTTATAAGAAAATTTTTATGCGCATTTATTTAATCATCTTTTACATCTTAAACTTTTACTTTCTCTTTGGACATAATTCTACAAGTCATGCCTTTGATAATGATGTTGAATGTTCAGGACCAAGGACAGCAACTTCCATCCCCAATGATGTGAAAATTGATTTGCTACTTAACAGCAACAACAGCAAAAAGGATTACCTGCAGAGATATCACATAATATGTCCAGTTGATTAGTGAAAATTTTAGAGTTGAGAAGGAGAAAGACTAACAGTTGTTGAATAACTCATTATATTATTGCATCTAATTCTCCCCAAAAATGTATGTGGTAAATATTTTTATTCATTGATATGTATATACACACACATATACAAATGAGCACACATGCTCATTTGTTGGAATCAATGCTGTTAGAATGCCTAACATGCATAATATTGTTCCAAGCTGTCAATTATATGTTTATAAGTAAGAAAATTAAAGTAACTTTCCCAAGGTCACATTATTAGTATTCAGGCATAGTTATGATTTCAAATCTTATTGCTTTTATCCCCATAGAAGAAGAAATAAGCAAGCAAAAAAAATGAAAGGTTACATCTGCATGGCAAAAATAATCATGCAATTTGATCAAATTCAAAAGAAGTGCATTTTTTATGAGAAAAGGAGGGGAGACATTACTGAGAAAGTAGCTTATTACCAGCTATATTTAGTCATTTAAAATATTTTGTGTTATAATATGTGTATTTGTACATACATTGAAGATTTATTTTCTCAAAATGACTAGAACCAAGTTTAGGTTACCTCCTGAGGTCAAGAAGTTATGAGCCATGACTAGTGGAAGTCTGTCTTCTTCTGACAACCTGTAATCCACCTGCAGGGAAATTTCTGGAATGGTGGGGCCCATAATGCCTTTGGTGCTACTCAAGGAGTGTCTTGGTATCAAAACTGTACTTTTCCAAAAGAAAAGAAAAATGATCCAAACTAAACTTTCTGAGTTTGCACAGAGTAAATGAAGACAGTGATCAGTGATGTTTTGGGATGAATGAAAAATGAGTACAACAGTAAGATAATATAAAGGGAACTGACTTTAGGGTGAGTCCATCTAAATAATTATGCAAAAAAGCTCACAACACAAATACAGGCTTTGCTGGAATCAATGCTGTTAGAATGCCTAAACAATATCTTTGAAACAGATGCATAATAGCTATTAGGCAATTAGGTCATACTTGCTCCAAGTTCATGGATCCTGTACATCACCCTGCCTAGGCATGTTCAGGAACAGCCCCCAAACCGCTCACTCTTGCATTTAATAGCAGTGCAGATATGATCCCCAAATGCACCCCACACTTCCTCAGTGTTCTCGTCCCTAAAATTTCTCTGCCTGCCTACTCATCCATAAAGGACTCAGACGTAGCCTTGTTTGTGGTTGGTCTTCTGTAATAATGACTGATTTAAATAGAAAAAGATTGAATTTTGCACATTTCTGGTACTATTGATGAAGACTAACTTTTTGGATTATCCACTTTTATGAACTACAACAGGTTTCTTCTGTTGTAAAAGAACATCTCTTTTGTATATAAAAAAAATAGCTTCAGAGGCCTCTGTTAAGAATACACTGAACATTAACTTTGTGTGAAGAAGTGGAAAGGGCTTGGTGGTTAGGAGACAGGGGTTCTTGCCCCCACTCATTGCTGACTCCCTGTGCAACCTCCCTTAGGCATCTTTCCTTTCTGCTTCATACAAATAGAGACACAGGAATCTATTATATAGCATATTTAGCTTTTAGTCTTTAAAGCTAGACTGTGGTTAACAGGCATTATTATGCCTCTTTTATGTCCAATAACACTCAGCAGCACTAGATACCCAGAAGATACTAAGATATTTCATTTTAATTGATTTAAATGAATCGAATTTTATTGTTCCTTATTGTAGAGTAGAAATAATAACCCTTATCCTCCGTCCTGCACACCTTTCTGTGATGAGTCATCATTGCACATGTGGTTATTTTAGGGGAAAACATCCAATAAGGTATTATGCAAATAGATTTAGATCAGAGTCATCAGCTCAAGAGAAAAATATTTCACTTATATAGCCTGTGTTCATCTGATGATATTTGCTGCTATAAAGAAAATGCCTGAGGCTGAGTGATTTATAAAGAAAAGAGGTTGTGTGGCTCACAGTTCTTCAGGCTGTCCAGGATGTGTGACAGCAACCTCTGCTTCTGGTGAGGGTTTCAGTGGGTCACAATCGATGGAAGGTGAAGAAGGGGCAAAGTTGTTACTTATTGAGAGTGGGAGAAACAGAGAGAGGAGAAGGTGCCAGGATCTTTTAAACAACCGACTTTCCCCTTCTGCGAACTAATAAATGGAGAACTCAATCATTATCTGGGGCAGGGGACGAAGTCATGGAAGACAGATCCTCATCCATGGCACAAATTCCTTCCACCAGTCCCCACATTTAACATGGAGATAAACTTTCAACATGACAGTTGGAGAGGCCAGACTTCCAAATCATATCCTGGACTCAATGTGATTCCATGAAACTGAAGGGGAGTAGATCCCTTGTAGGTTGAGCAACCAGAATATCAATTCCAGATTCTGAATGTTAAAAACCTGACATACTCAGGGACTCTACCTAACAAATGCAAACATTGTAACCTAATTGTTTGTACCCTCACATTAACTTGACAAAACAAACGAACTCTGACATACTTCAACAGTTGTCCTACAGCGACATTGAGACTGAGCTTCTCATCTATTTTTCTGCCTTTTTCTATAGGTATCTATGATTGATTGACAAATATGAACAATCATGGCCCTTATTTAGAATCGAGACCATGTCCTTTTCTGTCAGACAATTTCATCTCAGAAGGGCTCAACACTTTCCTCCAGTGTTACTTGAGCTTCACAAAACCTTAGTGATTCAAGCAAGACAACACCAGTCATTTGCCAGTCTCAAAAAGGTTCTTAATATCAGAGCCAATATTAAAATTCAGGTGCTCATTCTCAGCCCTTCCATAGTTCCTTGCACTAGAAAAGACACTGGTCACTCTGGTTCAGGTGAAAGAGAATCTCAAGGTCAATCCAAGCCCATCTTTAGTGTTCACATTTGACTTTAGATCAGTGACCTGTAGCTAAAGTTGTTTAATCACCTTCTTGGTTCCCTGAGTTTCTGTTAAATATGTTGGATTACTTCCAGAAAAGCATACAAGATAGATGATGAGCCATTAAGAAAATAGATTCTTACAAGTCTAAGAGCAGCTGTTCAACATGGGGTTATACCATCTCTCAGCAGGGACACTGGCATAGGATCAGCACTCTAAAGACTTCCAAGGATCTTTTGTCCTAGGGTCATCCTTAAAACAGAATGTTTGGTATTCTGGGTCTAGAAAAGCAGGTGTATAAAATTTATGTGGGTTTGGGGTACTTAAGAAAGCTATGTTTAAAATATCTTGCTGGGAAGGCTCCATGTATTTTCTATGCAGATAGCTTATCTTTTCAACTTTTCATAAATCTAAAATTAATGCTAGTATCAGCAATAAAATGTGTTCCTTGTCCCTCCCCATAATATAACAGATGTGAATAAGTAAATATTTTGGATACTTTTGCTTCTCTGACTCATTTACAGGGAAAATTTAGCTTTATCCAGATGTTCACATCTTTGATCTAGATTGGATGACAAGTAGCATTTACCAAGCTATTCACTGTCTTCTAACCACCAGTCCTTACATGTAACCATGACATGCATAAAAACTTTAAATATTAAATTATTGTTGCCTGTCTTGAAATATACTAAATATTTTATTTGCACATATAGATTGTAGATTCTGGTTGATATTTGATCTAAATATCTTGTATATCACTGCTTCATCAGAATTTTAAAATAGGTAATTGTAGTAGACCTATTCAGAAACTTGTAAACTCATAGAATATGAAATGCAACCATTTTCTTTTTAGCAGTTTGGATTATAACAGTTTTGTGATAATCAATATTATAACTGTACTGATGTAGGACTCTGACTTTTCTCACTCCTTGTTTCTTAGTAGCATTATGTACACAAAATGGATGTTGTTAATAAATAAGTATGTGATAGCAGTAAGTGTAAATCACTATTCTCGGTTCTTCAGAAGCAAGTATTCATAGAATAGGATATATTTAATTTATGGATAACTCTGTATGCAGATGTAATTATGCCCAATATTTATAATGTGTTCTGTGCTTCAGTTACTGCTGTTTTGCCTTAACCAATTATACAATCTTAAAAAGTATGCGTTAGAAGCTGAGCGTTAATTGGTATTCTATGTTTTTGGAATGCCACCAGAGTAAGATAAAGATCTCTGCCTACTTATAAGATACTTAACCTCTCTATGTATGATAAGAAAAAGAACAGATCGATGAATGTCCTTTGGGGAGTTTCTGGCTCTATCTTAGGAGGAGGACTGTGCAAGGGGTCTTCTACCTTTTGGCCTCTAGCGTTTTGCCCCTGGGACAGGAAAGCATCTTTATCACCATCTGACAGGGAAGGTTACAGGAGAGAGAGCATCTCCCTCTAAAGATGGGGCGGCTAAGAGGAAGGCCAACAATAAGTTCTGGAGTTTTTGGCCAGCAGCCTCCATCAATCTTCTGGAAGGCCATGGCTTTGGCTATATCAAGCTGACCTGAAACAAACCCTGTGATCTCAATTACATGTCCATAAAGCATGTATAATAAAGAAGATGATATGATATGTAGTTTCTATGCTGTATGGTTCTCCAGGAATTCTCCGCTGGGGTTTCCTGACTGTCAGGGTTCCTTCTGTGTCCCAGTCAGGCTCCCAGTGCTGGGGCCTGGAAAAGCCTCTCTCTCCCTCATTCCATCCACACACCTGCTTCCTCTGCTCCTCACGAGAGGCCGTCACCTCTCTTAGGTGACCATGCAGAGTGAAATGGAGTCCTCTACTTCTTTTTGTTGTTGTTGTTTATTTATTTATTTATTTTTAGTGTGAAATAAAGTTTATTGAGGAAGAGAAAAATAGGTTTGCAGAGCAAGAGCAAGGTACAGGTTTATAGAGCAAAATACGTTCACCTCAGACAATAAATGGGCCCTTTGTTGCAACAGAAAGGCATTCTGCTCTTTCTTGATGTCCCAAATAATAAATCTTTAGGAGCTTTGTGATGAAAAAAAGCAGATAAATTTTGATTCTGTTTAATATAATAAAGACCTTTAGAATAATCAGAGCTGTCTGACTTTGAAATTGGCTCCGATTGATGTGAGGAGCTTCATCTCTGCAGAAGGGGTGGTCACTCATTGAGACAATTTAGGAATGACGAGTGTGTCCGTGGAGCCCCGAGTGCTCTTAATCGACTTGGGCCATGTGTTCTACAATTTTTTGGCTTGAGTTTTCAGAACTGCAGGGTCTGACTGGGAAACTACTGAGGCTCAAAGCTAATTTCTCACCTATGATTTCTATCCTGGTTTATTCACCTCAATCTCTGCTTTTCAAAAGCAAAACTTTCATTAAGCAACGTGAAAACATTTCCAGAAATGAGTTTTCTTCTTAAATCTATATTTTTCCGCCTCCCTTTGGTGAACAATCTTGTTTCTTTTTGCTTATAAATATTCGGTCTTTGTTTCGGCTAGGTGTATTTTGGAATGTTCTAATCATTATTTCTTTGCTACTGTTAAATTACCCCTAATCCCCAGACTTTGCCGGATAGAAGATTGATAAACATTTTCATTGGAAAACTAAATTCTCTAAACTTCAATAACCTGGTAAAGCGAGTTTCTTCAGAAGTGAGGCTTTTGAATTTGTAGTAAACATGAACACTCCCTCTTTCTCACTGCTGCTTAAATTTTACTGATTACACTTTAGAACGGCATAATTGTGTAATTAATCTTGAGGATGTCAGAATGCATATTTTTAAAAGTAATTTTCTTAGGGAAATAATACATATCTCATTATATTCTACTGTAATTGGTATTCATGGGCTCTTAGTTTATAGGTACAAAACCTGCCAGAGATGGCCAATATCCATGCCATATATTATTAAAATGGATTAATTTTTCAAACACATCTTCCATTCAATTTCTCATTAAACGAGGCATTGTAAATTCTGCTGTCAAGGGATACAAATAACAGGGTTATGTAATACGTGCATTATTCAGCCTTCTTGGACAGGATGGTTATATGCCATAAATACCGAATTCATCTTTTATGGAAGATATTTTTGAAAAAAAGTTGTCAAAACTGACCAAGAGCCAGCTGTGATCCAAATTTTAAATATTTCTTTGCTTTTGCAAGTAAAGCATTTGTGATCATTCATCTAGGAATTGCATCAGGGAAAAGAGGTAATGATAGAGCCAAATTTACTTTACTTATAGTTTCTGAAGAAAATGTAGGACTCATTCAAGGACCACCATCTTTGTCTAGCACAAACGTGGACAAATAAATGGATGCATGAGTGGACTACAATGAGTAAGGAAAGAGTGATATGTGCCAGCCTGACACGAGTAAATCGCAATAAAAACATGCATGTTGATAGCAGTATCTCACGATGCCCATGTACTCACAATTACACTGACACGAGGACGCTGTCTGCACACAGGATGCTGCTCTCTATTCAACACCTCTATGATAGAACAGTTTAGAGGAAATCTGGAAACATAAGTTCTAAATGAATGCCAGGAGCTGGACTATGCAAAATTCAGTAAGATAGGGTCTTGTTGGCAAGGAGCTCATGGTATCATGGGAGAGGTACATAATTGACCATAATAATTTGAATATAATTTTGCAAGTTCCATAAAAATACTTTATGTACCCAAAGAAAGTATTATCTTACTCTCCAGGGGGTGAAGTCTAGCAGGGGACGCTGCCCTGAGGAGGGGAGATCAGAGCTGTGGCTTGAAGGATAGAGAGGGCTGTGTCCATAAGGAAGGAAAGGCTCCCAGGTCAGGAGACCTGCAGGTCCAGTGGCGTGAGGCAGGGAGTGGGCTTGGCAATGGCAGGAATCACTATTAAGTTCCATGGGGCCAAGACAAAGGTTTGCCGGCAGTTGAAGGCCCACCTGACTCCTACTCTGTGAGAATGGAAGGTGCCTGGAGGATATGATGTGGGGAGGAACTTAACTTTACCATTTTCTGAAAGGCCACTCTGGAGACAAGGTAGAGAGCAGATTGGAGGATAACAGGGCTGGAGTGGAGGAGCCTTTTAGAACAGTGCTAGTAAAATGGAAAGAGAATGGTTGATTTGAAAGAGATATACAAGATTGAGTTCAATAGGTTTTTGTAATTGATAGTTTGAGGTATAAAGGAGGAGGAGTACAGAATTAACTTTGGAGCCTGGGCACATTGTTAGGTCATTAATGCAAATCAGAAATTGTAAGGTGATAGAAGGCTGTCTGGGAATAAACTCGGTTTCAGGCATATTGTAGCTGAATTGCTCATAGTATAGAGGCATAAGCATATGCTTCAGAGATAGATATACAGTAGTTTTAAACATTTTTCAGATTAGATTTTATATTTTAGAGCAGTTTTAGTTCACAAACTCAGCAGAAAGTACAGAGTTCTCCTGTATCCCTAGGCTCCCACCCTACAGCTTCCCTTATTATTAATATCCTGCAACAGAGTGGTACAGTGCACCTGTTATAGCTGATGAACCCACATTGACAGATCTTTATTACCTAAAGCCCAAAGTTCACACTAAGTCTCACTCCTGGTGTTGTATGTACTGTGGGTTTTACAAATGGATAATGACAGATCTCCACCATTATAGCATCATACAGAGTAGTTTCCCTGCACTAAAATCCTCTGTGCTCTGACTTCGTATCTCTTCCTTCCCCCTAATCTTTGGAAAGCACTCATCTTTTTTATTGTCTCCATACTTTTGCTTTTTCCAGAATGTCATAGAATTGGAATCATACAGTGTGTAGCCTTTTCATATTTGCTTCTTTCCCATAGTGATATGCATTTCAGGATTCTCCATATCTTCCCATGGCTTGATAGCTCATCTCTTCATAGCACTGGACAAAATCCCACTGTTCTAGATGCACCAGAGTTTATTTATCCTTCATCTGCTGAGGGACATCCTAGTTGCTTCCAAGTATTTGTAATTGCAAACGAAGCTGCTATAAACACTCATGTCTGGGTATTTGTTTATACATGACCTTTCAACTCATTTAAGTAAATATCAAGGAGTATGATTACTGAATAATATGGTAGGAGTATGTTTTGTGATAAACTGCCTAACTGTCTTCCACAGTGGCTGTACCATCATGCATTTCCATTCGAATGAATGAGAACTCCCATTGTTCTACACCCTTGCCAGCTTTTGGTGCTGAGAGTGTTCCAAATTTTGTCCATTCTAACAGGTGAGTAATAGTGTCTCATAGTTGTAATTTTCAATTTCCCACTGACATAAATGTTGAACATTTTTTTCATGTTCATATTTGCTATCTCTATTTCTTTGGTGAAGTGCTTGGGTAGGTTTTGGTCCATTTTTAAAAAATTGGGCCTTTTGGTTTCTTATTGTTGATTTTTATTAAGAGTTTATCATATATTTTGATAACAGTCTTCTATCAACTATGTTTTTTTGGTAAATGTTTTTTCTCAGTCTGTGCCTTTTCTCATACTCTTCAGCAAGCATTTTTTTATGTCTATAAAATGGGAAAAATAATAGTAATTACCCACACAACTTATTTAAACCTAATTTGAAATAATTTAAAATTTACAGAAGAGTTATAGGAATCAAACAGAGCTCCTGTATATTCTGACCTAGCTTCGCTAAATGTTACCATCTTATGGTAACAAGGTGCATTCATAAGAATGTTACCACCAATGTTCAAATGTTACCACCTTATGAATCAAGGTACATTCATAAGAATGAAGAAGTTAACATTAGCATAACAATATTAACTAAATTGTAAACTTTATCGATACCATTAGTATTTCCACTAGTATCCTTTTTCTCCTCCAGGATCCACTCAAGAATGCCATACTGTATTTAATTGTCATGTCACTATAGTCTACTTTAATTTGACAGTTCCCTAGTCTTCTTTTTCATGCTCGGGCCACTTTTGAAGAGTATTGATTAGGTAATTTATAGAATGTCTCTCAATCAGGTTTGTCGGATGTTTACTTATGATTTTGCTGGGGCATATAACTTTTTGGAAGAGTACTGCAAAGGTGAGGTACCCTGTTCATCATATCATAACAAGGAATATATGATACCAGCATGACTTATTGCCAGTGATGGTAACCTCAGTTACTCAGTTAAGGTGGTATCAGGTTTCTGAGTACCTGTAAAGTTACTCTTTTTCCCTTTTCATGGTCTATTCATTAGACACACATTACTAAGTCCTGCCTCCACCAAGAGAAGGACATTAAGCCTATGTCATCACTATCTTCTGACTCTCTAAACAGTTAAGATCAGTAAAATTGTTCATAATAATAAAAACAGTAGCCATTGCAATCTGGCAAGAAAAAGCAATCAAGGGTGTCCATATAGGGTCAGAGATCAAACTTTCACTCTTCGCAGATGATGTGATTGTATATCTGGAAAATACCAGGGATTCTACTACAAAGCTCTTAGAATTGATTAAGGAATACAACAGTGTATTAGATTTGTCTTTTGTTTGCTTTCCATTCTTTCAAAAGAAACAGCATCTGCAGCCACATTATAGGTCACTTTTATCCTCAAAGGAAATGAGAATATGTGCCTATGCAGCAAACGTGTTCCAGTTCCATCCAGATAACAGAATGAGAGTGCTGTGCTCCTGGCAGAGGGCTTGTGAATGCTAGATTTTTCTTGCTTGTATGCTAATTGCAAAAAGATCTCTTCTCAGGAGATTACAAAATAAGCCCTTAACATTTTTTCCTATTTTAAATTCTGTTTGTATTTATACTTACATTTATCTTTCTTTCTTTTAATTAATTGCTATAGTAATACAGGGCAGAAACAGAATTGTAGGGGTTGAGGTTCTCTCCACTAATGGCAGAAGTGGGAGCTTTGAAACCCTTGCACCGTCTCCAGCAAGGAGAGAAGAGATGTTATGTTCTTTGATGATTTCTGGAAAGACAAAAGCGTATGATCTTCTTTGAGTGCTAATTGCAAAGCTCTTTCCCACAGCTCAAAAAGTCTGTCCTATGGGTTGATTTCTGTCTTCCACATTCAATGTCTCTATATATTCATTGAAATCTACAGGCTGAATTAGAAATTTGCTGCTTAAAAATGTTCAGTGCCTTCACACAGTGGTTTTCAACTCTGTCTTCTCTGCCTAGCTTTTTTGAATATCTACTGAGAGTTTCTAAATAAGAATTTCTAAACTTCAGCCTCTTGAACTTAAATTTTAGAAACAATGTGTTTTTGTATGATGAATGTTTAATAAATTAACTTACTAGAATTGGACTGAATTAAATTTTAATTTTTTATCTGAAATATACATTTTCTATTAATTGATTTATATCATCATTATTATTATTTCAGATTACTATTAGGGTACAAAGTTTTAGGCTACATTGTTTTCATTTCTAAAATAAAGTTCAAGTTTGTTCTTCTTATCTAATCTTTTTAATTTTTCCTACTGTGGGAAGACCCTAAGGGGAAGTGGCATATGATAGTTTGCCATATACATATATTTTCTCTAATTTACCTCATTAATGCATTTACTCTAGTGTATTGAAAATATTTAAGTCCCATCTTCCTTTAGTAGACCATGAGATCCAAATTCAGGAACCATACTTATTTTCACATTCTATGATATAGGCTTGTGTCTGAATTCATAGAGAGCATTCAGTAAAAAAAAATGAATGAATATAACATTGTTTAGATTTTTGTCTAAAATTATGTGAAAAATTTTTATAAGTATTTTAATTTATGTATATGATTAAAACTGGTATATATATTCAGAAAACACAATTTAAAATGGGACATCGTATGTTATTGCATCAGAATTCCATAATACTAATAAAGGAAATTTATGATTTGATTCTGAGGCAGTTTACTTATATGTAAATAAAGGATTACTACAAAGATGCTTTAAAGGGCCTAGGAGAACTGGGAAACTTTTGATAGGGGAAATCAAAAATGTGCAGTCCAGTGAAGAATTAAACTACTGGGAGTAATAATATGGGCTGATGCACTCAATATAGCAGTAATGCTCTCTGAGAAGGATAGGAAATAATTCAGTTCCTCGAGGCTGTGTGGAAGCTAAATACAGTATGACAAGAAATAGTAGCAGTGCTCATTATGTCTGATTGCTAATTACCCCTTTGAATGATTCAGTTATGCCTGCTACTAGATAATTAGTTTAGTAATTTATGGCTGCAGCACAAACTAGTATTTTAATTTTGAAGCACAATTTTCACAATACCTACAGTTCAGATAATATCTTTCTTTTTCATTCAATTTTAAATTGCTTTTTGAAGGCCTATAAGACAGCAAATATTCTTGCATTTTTTTTCCACACATATTTCCTGCAAAAGTTAGGCACTTTGTGGAATTTTATTTAACTTTTAACTGCAGAAAAATAACATCTTATTAAGTCCTTTTCCATTGTCCTTAATTTTATCAATTATGTGAGCAAAGGAGATGATTTTTTTAAAAAGATTTCATCAAATGACACAATGTAACAGCTGCCAAATTTCATGTCCCTAAAAGACATCAAACATTTGATAATGGACATCTCCTTTCTATACATTTCTGCTTCATAGGTTTTGTTTATGTTTGGATAAATTTTCTCAATGCCTAATACTAACGAAGTAAGTACTACTATCTTGCACTTCCTCCCTAGTCTGGAATGGTCCACAAGCAAGTCACAAACTATCCGATTTTGTAAAAAAAATTTAAGTGATCATTTCCAATTCCTCTTTGAGCAGATGAGATCAACTCTAGCCAAAGAGAATAGAATTGAGTTACTCTGTGGTAAATTTTCGTCTTGAATCAAAACCTTCTTGAATCTACTTTCAGTTCTGCAATGTTTTAGCTATTTTGCTGGTTTTTAAATGTGATTAAGAAATATGGTAATTGTCTAAAAGTATTTTTTCATCTTAGTGACATAAAAGTAATAGAGAGAGAGATATAAATTATAGTATGCCTAAAATGAGAGATATAAATTATAGTATGCCTATCTTATGACACTGATATAATTTCAGATTTGTAGTCCAACTACATTGATCAGATACATTCCCAGGGAAATTTCAACTTAATTGTATATTAATTTTCATTTATATAGATAATTTGTACATACAGTATTTGCCAAATTGTTGAGTAGTATTATGAATTAGAAGTTGACTTAAAAATATGCCTTGTCTAGGTTTTGAATTATCATACTTGAAGTCTTAGTAGCTGATAGAAAAGTTTTCACTTTAAGATCACTATAATTAAGGTAATTTTTAGAATAAGGGGAACAAAGAAATGCTTAGAATAACAAAAATAAAATTCAACATCACATATCAGGTTTTGCCGTTCTAATATGTTAAAATGAGTGCTTTTAAATTTATTGACACTGCTGAACATATTTGCCTTGTGGCTGAGGGTTATAGCTGGCATCTTAAAGTTAAGAGTATTTGGTATTACTTGTCACCACCCTTGGCTTTGTATGTGATGCCTTGTTTTTCCCTGTAATCCAATTATAAAATGCCTGTGGTTTGTAGTTGCTGTATTGTTCTCATCCCCGATATTTGCCAGGGCTGAACCAGTGTTCTAAAGGGCATCCCTGACAGTGTTAGTCCAGTGAGCATCAGCCTGATGTTTATTACAGACTGCATCTATGCCCTTTATTGCCAACTGTCTTACTTGAAATATGTGTCCCTTGACCCATTTAATAAATGGTTACCCACAGATAGGGCAGTGAGACTCTTCTTTATTCCTATAGATGCTTTTTAAAAACCTTTCTTACCCATAAGTCAGTCTGTCTAAGCATCAAAGCTTCATATTGACCTTTCCGACATTGTTTGGGGGACTCGTCAGTTTGTTGATGTTTCTTTTTTCCCTAAATTGCCAACTAGAACTGAAACAAAATTTTGTGCTGTCAGACTGTGAAGGGAGTAAACTGTCTTTAGATTTGCAACTGATGTGCATTTACCGTTCCAATACAGTTTAATTAATACCTTAAAATAAAATGTAATTGTTTTAAATTTTTTATAAATGTAAAGCCAAAATTTTCATGTAGTTATATTTTTACCAATATGATGAATCTCAATAATACCCTTTTGGGTCTATATATGAAATTATTTTGGTTCTCTTTTCACTGGCAAAATACAAGCACTAGTTGTCAAGACAAGTATGGTTATGTAAATAGAATCAAGTTAGTTGTTAATAGAAGTCTTCAGAAGAAGATGCTTTCAATATTATATTTCCCTTATAATTTGAAGCCAGCTGGAATTTTTTTCAATAATTAAGGAAGTTTTATTACAGCTCTTAGGATTGCATTATTCTCAGAACATTGCTATGTTGAACTTTTCATGTTTTTTTCCACAGTTTACCTTTTTTTCTAAATATAAATGAGATAGTTAGATAAAAATATCTAAAAGAAATGGAAAAATCTTTCCTTTGTGAATTTGTATATGTGTGTATATTTATGATTAATATTTTAATGGACATTTTGTCTTTAATGGAAAATTTAGTCCATTTCCTGATTTTGTAATCTTCATCTACTTGGGCTGCCTTTATCTTGTTTGAGTGCAATTCTTAAAATAGATTCAGTATGATTTCCTACTGTGTCTCATCAGAGCTTTTAAAGAATTAATTAGACCATCACAAAATTTGGTACTTCTGAGTGCAAAGAATTTTATTAATAACTCTTCTATATGTAGATATTATGATATATCCTATTGCTTCATATGAATAAGTAGTATTTTTATAGAGAACATGCCATGTATACGTGCATTTATACACATACATGTACAATTAGAATTCTTGGCTATTTAGAATCTTAATGGTATATATATTCTATGCCAAGAGGTGCGTAACAATTTCCTGAACTAGATTCTTTAGTGTGTTTACTTTAGATATGATATTTATGAAGAAAATGTGATGTAGGAAGGGTAAATATGGATATAATGATAGAAGAAGCAACATTTAATCATACCATTGATTTATTTGTCCAGTTAAGTTTATAGATACATATCAAGAATACATTTTAATACAAGGAAGATCAAGCCAGAATCCATTCCCACAGAGTTTAAAATCTATCAAGAAAGAGAAATTAACACATATAATTTACAGACAAGTCAAAAACAAGAGATTGCAATCAGAGAAATAAACACAAGGTGCCAAGCTAAGGAAGCACAGAAAGGAAAGGACAATTAATTTAGTTTTGAACAATGGTCTTGGACTGATGCTGATATTGTCTGCATTCAGGGGCACAGAGTCAATGACATGAAAATCTCTTATTTATAAATGAATTAAATCAACATTACAGTTTCATTTAATATTATCTCAAACAACATGTTTCATTGGCTAAAAAAGTAAAATCTTGCATTCTTTGGGAACATATAGGCACAGACAGACAAAGAGAACATTGTAAAGCCTTAAATGGAAGTGGAAATTTGCCTACCTATTAGTAAAATCTTGTACTATTATATTTACTTATGTATTAACATATTTAGTTACTTACTTTTGCCAAACTCAGGTGTAGGCTCACATAGTCTCAAGCATAAAAGGCTTGCAGATGTTGTAATACAGGTATAAAGTCATGCTTAAGATGATGCATTGTAAATAGACTTCATGTACTTCCAAAATTCCACCATTGTCAGAAGTAGCAAATCTTTGGTATCAAAGCAGTTTGGACACTTTTAAAAACAAAATGAATATACTCTGATGTGAGGTGTCTGCCAAGTATGTGCCAGTAAAGTGAAGATAGATTATTTTTCAGGTAGGGCAGGAAGCATGGAAAGAATGCTAACTAGACTGGAGTCATATTCTGGACATGCAAGGTGGAAGTAGTGGTGGCCAGTATCAGGTAGATACTGGTACTCTAGAAGTCCTGTGTTTGTTTAGGAGGTAGAGCAAACTTTTTGTACAAAATCTAATATCAATTTCTCCCCCTAAATTGTACATACATTCCTACAGACTTTATATATAACTTCACTGGTTTTATAGACTACTTAGACCTTGTAAGGATCAATGGTTTAAGTGGAGGCAGGATTGGTGGAAGCAAGGTATTTTCCTTCAGTTTATAAAGAGCCTCATCTCTCAAATCAGCTTGACTTGTGTTCAAGGTGAGGTCCTTGTTCCACATTCAAACTAAGATCATAACCATAAGCCTGGAATTGGGACCTGAGGTCCCTCAGCTGACCTAGCCCCAATGGATGAGCCATTGGTGGCACCTCTTTGGTGCTACCCCTCATTTAGCATGTTTTTTCCTCATCTAGTTTAAGAAACAATTCACACAACTAACCTTTCAGAAAATTCTCTTTTAAAATTCACTATTAGGTAACCTTTATTATCCCAGAATTTTCTTCCATAATATACCCACTGCTTCTGTGGTGAACTATGTCTTATTCATTTCTAAATCCCTGTCCCCAACACAGTGCCAAGCACGTGGGATGTTCCCAGGAAATCTTTATTTTATGAATAATTAAAAGCTAACAATCGCATATTACAGGTTTTGTTATGTACTAGAAACTAGAAGCAGAGAATATTCTTCATATCTCCAGAAGAACTAAATGCATAAAAGAGTCATATAATCTGAAACAAGTTATTCTATATGAAATGAATTGGGATAACTCTACATAGTGTGATATAAAATGCACTGCCATGCAATGGGGAACAAAAATGAGCCAAGCACTGCGCAGAATTTGGGAACACTGATTGGGAAGCAGTACTGAAGCAGAGGCCTATTATGTGAGTAAATCTCTGGCTGAGTTCATCAGTCTGCTTTGATTGTTCAGCTAATGTCACTTCAAAACAGACTGTGCTCTCTTCATGTTAGCCCTTTTTTTCTTATTGAAATTGTTCAGGGCTTCAGGACTAGATACAGTGTACCTTGAGTCTGGTATAAAAGATAAAGCATTCACTGTGGAATACAAAACCAGAAAAGTGGCATTATTTTCTTTCAACAGAAAAAATGACTTCTTTATAGAGAGAGGAAGAAACCTTTAATCAGAGTGAGGAAAAACAAGTTCAAATAGAATAAATGTCTGATTTAGCCATCTTCTTAAAGTACTGAGTCTTTACTGAAACAAGTACCCCAAATTGCTCAGATTTTGTTATTTGTAGAGAAAATGTAGTTTTTGATAGGATTCCACTTTCTTTTTATCAAAGAATTATATCATTCAACTTTTAAATATTGAAAAAATGGATTTAAACTAAACCTGATAGAAGACAAAAGTCAAACACAGAAACCCAGGTAATCACACAGTAAAAGATTCTTTATATTTACTTACATTTTTAAACATTGACAAATTAGGTCAGTGTTCAATCTCTGGTTTTTAGGAATTCCAGATTAACTGGGCCAAAATGATCGTTAGGTCAATTTCCATATAAATTTCTGTGTATGTTTCGTTGGACTACTTGCAGCCTTGCAGATTCATTTTTCCTCAAAACAACTTAGTTCAGTTCACATGCTCAGTTCATCTAGTCTGATCATCTAGAATCTTCCTAGTGTCTCAGTTCTAATCTGTCCAATGCTATATCCTCTGCCTACAACTCCAACTTCATCCTAAAATTTAGCTAACTAGCCCATACTTCTTTCAGAACTCCGCCAAGAGTAACGTCTTTCCTCTTTCAGGATATTTTAGTTGTTTCCTCTCTCTGTTCCCACAGCAAAATGTACATCATTCTAACGTAACAGTGAGGTAAAAGGCCAGTGGCAGAGAGACGAGTATTTGCCTTCCTGAAGCAGAAACTGGGTGAGCTGTTGCCTGGCACAGATGTTAGGATGTTGCAGGTTCTCAAAAGTTTTTGGGTACATGAATGAATGACCTTCCAGCTCCAATCATATTCATCTTTTAAGCATTGTACATTAAGTAGCTCATTTAATACAACATCCACCTGAACTTGGTATTATCATCATAACAAAGAGGAAGCCAAGGTGGTATCTGGGTTCGGTAAGGTTGTATGACTTTCCTGAGGTCCTAAGTAAATGAACAAATGCTCTTAATGCTCTATATTCCCTGAGCTGGTTATATCTTTGAAGATACTGGATAACTGACCTTAATTCCAAACAGAGAAATTAATGCCTTTATTATTTGTCATCCATTCCATAAGTATTTATTAACCTTTTCCTAGTCATTAATTTAATAAATAATCATTGCATTCCTTCTCTGCACTAGGCACTGGGAAAATATCCTAATTACAAGTCATTTAGACTCAAAAGGACAAAACATATTATTAATATTCCTTGTTTTGTTAACATTGCATCATAGGAAGTTTTAGTCTACATTACATCATTTTTAAAAAGTACAATTACATTAGTCAGAAAATTTTTAAATTGATATTCTTTGTCATTTAGGCCTTTGACTCTGACAAAAATATTCCAGTACATTTTGTAGTGTATTAATGTAATTGTCCTCCATGTTTATTCCATCTTAGGAGCAGCTTTGAGCATCTATACACTTTTCTGCAATACAAAGAGTTTATAAAACTACCAAAATAAAAAGACTAATCTAAAATTAAGAATCTCTATTTTATTTTTGTACTGACAATGCAAATACTTATCTTAAAAAATCTAATTTCATTCCCTTTCACAGCCAAGCACAACTATAATACTTCTAGAATCTTAGTTTCTTTGCCAATTGTCATTCTGATGAATAAATGGAATGCAGAGTTTAGAAGTTGTATTTGCTCTGCATTAGTAATAGCGTAAAGGCTGTTTTTCTTCAATCCCTAAATGATATAGCAATAACTCATAGAAAAGTAGCATTACAAGATGTCATTTTCATAACTCTCTTCTAACCCCTAGCAATGGATAATATAAACAGTAGAATTCACTTTTAAATTTTTAAGTGTTTTTGGACGGCAGGAGTGGCTTTCATGTTTGTTTTATTGATAGCATTTTTCTTCCTTACACTAACTGTAACCATGTAGGCCATTTTGCTCTCTACTGAATGTCTTAAGCTGTTCTAAATACATATAACAGAACATGTTGTTTTGCACTAGTCCAAAGAAGGTATATATTCGTGCATTCACATTAAAAACATTTTCTTCATGAGAACAGAATCACTTTTTATTGTGCTATATGATGTTGTAGATGTACTGTGATGCTTCATGGCTTATTTCAGTGTGTTTTAAGCATTTTTTTGCATCATATGCCTTGTCTTACCTTCATCTGATACATTATGGGAATCGTTAAGCTAATGCTTATTCTTCTGTCTTTTTCCCTTAATATGAACACATCTCTGTTTTTTTTTTTACTGACAACATATATGCCTTTAAGCTAAAAGTAATTATAATTCACTAACAGTTTACTCATTATTCATTCCTTTAAGAAAACTATTTTAAAAGTAAAACTTACTTAAGAAGAGCCTTGACTATATCAGTTTACTCTTTTAAATCATTGATGGAAGCCTATTAATGAAGATCAGATTGTGATATGTTATATTACAGGTGGCAACTAACAAGGCAAGAGACAATATTTGATAGTTTTTGTGAAATTTTACTATTAAAAATATGATCAATTATGCTGCTGCTTCGAGGTTAATTAACTCCTTTAAGCTTACCTACCTTCCTCATAGAATGGTTAAATTAAGTTAGATAATGTATATATCACAGTATTTGGCACTTTGGAAACAATAAATGGTAACTAAAAGTAATTTTTGTTTAATTTGTCCTTTTAAATAATAAGTCATGTATCAGTTTGAATTAGAATGTTGGTAGTTACCTAAATTTGTATTCTTTTAAACCACTCTCATTATTTGCACGTCTGGCTTTCTTCTCATCTTGAGCTAATGAAGTAATGAATTACTCAGCCTTTTGAATTTACCTTAAGTCAGATTAAATTTTAAAAACTTCCCTTAGTGTATCCATGATGATTTTGCTTCCTTATATTATTATTACTTACCACAGTGTAATGAACTCGTTCAGGTAATTATTTGTCTTCTGAATTATGCTCTGACATCCACAAGATTTCAAATTCTGATCTCATTTATAGAGGGTAACTTATACTTTTAGTCCTAATGCCAAGCACGGTTTCTGGCATGGGGTGCATCTGTAATGAGTTTTACTTTTTTAACTTTTTTTTTTTTTTTTTTGGCCGGGGCCAGGTTCAAAACCGCCACCTCTGGTACATGGGGCTGGCGCCCTACTCCTTGAACTACAGGTGCCACCTTTATTTTTTTAACTGGTAAGAGTAAACAGTCTCAAATACCTATGGCATATGCTCAAAAATTAATTTTTACAGGCAAATAAATTAACATCCTGCTGACCTCATCTTAATTCTTTTATTTGTCAGGAAATAAAATTTGAATTGTTTAAAATAATCACCTTTACCTGTACTATTCTCAAATACTTCCTTGTACATGAAAATTAGTGGTCTGCTATTTAAAAAATTTTACAAATGCCAAGGATGATAAACAGGTACTGCTACATCTTTATACTCTGCTTGAGTATAGATCTTGTGGAAATTTCCAGTAAAACCATGAGGTCACAAAAGTACAATTCGATATTTCCAACTATATCTCAAAGTTAAATTTTTTCTACACAACTATGGAAGAACACTACTAGGGTTCTACACTGTTTCTAAAATTATTCTTATGTTCATTATTGATTTTATCAATTTCTGAGTCTTAGAACAGAAATTCTTCTCTTTACAAATACAGATCTACATGATGCAGTTACATGTTTTCCCCTAAGTATAGATCTGCTCCATTATTTTTCCTTTCTTTCCTCTTGAAGAAAATATGGATTAAAGTATTCGTTTTAAGAAAAAAAGATGTCAAACTTTAAAAATATTTAAAAGGAAAAGATAGGTCTGAGATGGAACTTACTAGTCTTCATAATGTCACTTTGACTTAAGCTGATAGGAATACTGTATCCCACATGAAGAGTAGTTTAGTTAACCTAACAAAATAAAACTGGGTTTTATTTTGTTTGTTTGGCAGTAAGGTATAAAATCTTAATTATTACTATCCATAAAGGGTATTTTAAGCCACTTTATATTGAAAATATTAGTGGATGATTTTTAGCAGATAATCCTCTTTTTACTGATGTATATATTTAATTTTTTAGCAGGTAATCCTCTTTTTAATGATGTATATATTTAATTTTTATTTAAATAAAATGAGATAGCATGAAAATGGAGAATGAGCAAATGAATAAAGATAATTATCAATTAATTTGATTATATGTTCTATTGTTAGAAACTCTTAACACATATTGGCAGTATAAGGTAATGAAAAGATAATAAATCAAACAGTAAATGCAAACAAAATTATTTATATATATTTTATAACATTTATTGAAACTCTAGTGGAAATAACTTATACAAAATAGATCTTGAAATCATCTAGAAGGGACACCTAACCAAGACTGAGGGGTTTATAAAATATTACTAGAAAATGTTGTATCTGAGTTTAATCTTGAAAAACTAGGAGATATAAGTAGGTGAAAAAAAAGGAAAGGAAAATGCATTTCAAGCAGATGGTTCAGAGATGAGGGGAAACATGACAAAGCAGGGAATTGTATGGGAGTGTAAACTGGAAATGAAAGTGAACAGACATAAAAATTAGGGAGCAACAGGCTTCAGATTATTAAAGGTGTGGTAGGTCATGTTGAAAAGTTTATCCTGAAATCCGTGGGGAGTCACTGAAAGATGTGAAGCAGCAGCACCACTATCAGTCCATGTCCTTACCACGGAGGAATACAGGAAACAGGCGCCTAGAGGGAAGGTGGTGGATTGAGATAATTCCCATTTTGGTGGCTTCTAATTTCTCTATACCTAAATTGCTGAAATCGTCTCCTGTAACAGAGGACAGACAGTGGATTAGAGTGTCCATAGAGTGTGATGGAGATGTTCCCCAGGAGAGAGAACCGATGACAAGCCTCCAGGAATGATTGCCTGGTGTGTTGAAATTCCTCTTCAGCAGATTTGAGATTTTGTGATGTGGACCATTCTCACTAGGGTGTTAGATGATATCTCAGGGTCGTTTTGATTTGTATTTCTCTAATAATTAGGGATGATGAGCTTTTTTTCATATGTTTGCTAGCCATTCCTCTGTGGCTAGCAAACCTTCTAAAGAAGGTTCTATTCATCTCTCTTGCCCATTGATATATGGGTTTGTTGGCTTTTTTCATGTGGATTAATTTGAGTTCTCTATAGGGAGGGAGGGGGAAGGGACTAGCAGAGAGAGGGAAGGAGGGACGGGGTGGGGGTCTCAGTGTGTGACACACCTTTTGGGGGCAAGACACAATTGTAAGAGGGATTTGACCTAAAAAATGCAATCAGCGTAACCTGGTTTCTTGTACCCTCAATGAATCCCCAAAAATAAAGAAAAAAGAAAAAAAAAAAAAAGAAATCCCTCTTTAGTTCGTCATGGCGCCACTTCACATACTTTTCTCCTTGCTTGGAAACCTATAGGAAAGTGAAGAAAACACTAGGTCCCTACACCATAGAAATCTAGGTTTTTAGGCTGATCTGAAATGTAGGTTTTACCAGAAATAGAAAACAGGAACACGATTAAAGATATGGGAGAGTGGTCCAAGTGATGACCTATGGTGTTGGTTAGTTACCAGAGGGAGTGAAGAGAGGATGCAGTGGATAGGGGAGATGTCTAAATCCTAGTGGTGCAGAACATGTGCAGAGGGCACAAAGGACTGAATACCTGCAAAGGATTAAACAGCATGTACAAAAGCAGAATATTGGATTTTAAATGTCACAGGTACAGGAGTTTTGAGTTCTGGCAAAGCCCAATCAATTCACCCCCAAAACTAATAGAAACAGTAATATTACAATATGACTTGGTAAGAGGACTCAATGGAACGTCATCATTTTTATTTCTAAGATTTAATCTCCAGGAAATAATTTAGGTTAGCACAAATATTAGTAGGTTGTTCACCAAAGCCTTGTAAATAACAGCAGTGGGCTACAAACAGCTAAGTAGTGCAATAACAGAGAAGGGTTTAAATAATGTAGGGTAACTATATTTTTAGAAGTATAGATGGATAGAACCTTTGTGAAAGTAATTTGGCCTTGTCCATCAATTTTAAATGCAAATGTCATTGAGCTAAAAATTAGACTTGTACACATTTATCTTACAGATATATTTGTACTCATGCAAAAGTAAGAAATCCACAAGAATCTTTTGTAGGTGCACTGTTTGTAAAGGCTTGTGTGGGTCCATGATGGTGCCTCCATAGATGGGATATTATAAAGCTGTAAAAAAGAATGCAAATATCTCTTTACTGATGGAAAATGTTCTTCAACATTCATTGTTAACTAAAAGAAAAGTATCTAAATTTAGAAAGAATGTATATGTAATGCCATCTAAATGAAGAGGGAAAGTCTATGTATTTACATAGACATGTATTTTCAGATAAATGTATAAGAAAATAGCATTAGTTGCTTATGAGAAAAAAAAATTGATGCTTGGGGCTACTGAAGTGGAGAAATAACTTTCATTGTTACTTCACTTTATGTTATTCCATACTATATGAATTTTGAAATCATACTCTCAAAATTTAAGAATATTATTAAGAATATTTTGCCATTAGGAAATTTTAAAAAATCAAACAACAGATATACTAAGCTAAGCACAAACTTTATTGTAAAATACTACAAATAGTATTTTAGTAACTTGGAAATGTGTTTAAATTACTGAGCTTGAGGTAAGGCAGAAAAAAATAGGATATGTGTAGCACCTACAGGATACAGACATAGCAAAATTATAAGAAAGTATACCCTAAGATATCAACAGTGATTATTAAAGATGGTAGGTTGGATTGGAAGCAGTTTTTATCCTCACATTTTGATTAGGTCTTAGTGTATATGCTGGGTCCATTTGGGCAAATTGGACTAATAGTATGAATTTGATTACTACAGGAGAAATCATTAAAAATAGTTACTAGGACATTAACTCAATCTGTACAAAAGCAAAGTATGTAAACAAAACATGTACCCCTAATATTCTGAAAGTTAAAGAAAAGAAAAAGAAAAAGAAACAATTGGATTTAAAAAAAAAGGAAAAGAAACAATTGGATAATCCCCAAAACTCCATTTTTTAAATGTAAAAACTACATTTTTTATAGTTTATAATTCATTGCAATAAAAATAAATATAGAATCTTCTGTAATGCCTTTTGTTTTAATCACAGATCAGTTTAGTGACTGATGTACCTACTAAGAACTTTCATCTACTATCATAAATAAAATGTATTCACTGATCTAAACTATGAGACTATTGCAAGAATGAGGCTATAAAATTAATATAATAAGAATAATATAGATTGTTAGAAGGCTCACATAATTCAGAACTAACATGAATAATCATTCAATTTTACAGCTTCAACATAATTGACAATAAAGAAATAATTTACATTATAAATTCAGATAAATGCACATAATTTGCAAGTATAGTGTCTGCAAAATCTTGGTTTTTCAGGCACAAGCTAGAAATTTTAGTAAAATTGTAAAGTTAGATTTTCTCAAATACCACTTTGTTTTTTCACTTACTAATTCACAAGTCAAATAAATATATCATGATAAGAGAGATCAAGAGTAATGTTAGACTTGTATGGCACAAAATAATTACTTTAAGATTTATATTTAATATGTTTGCTATAACTAGGATTAGATTTTCAAAACTTCTGTAAACCCCTATGCCGTGAGATTATCTAGGCGTTCATCACTCTTCTCTATTTCCCCTATCATTATCATGATGCAGTAGAGTGATATCTTAGTTATATTTGATGAGACAATATTGGAATGTTGATTATTAACAGAAATCCACAGTTTACATTAGGGTTCACTCTGTTATTCCTTGTATGGGTTTTGACTAATGCATAATGAACATGTGTACATCATTGCAATATCATGCACAATAGTTGCCCAAATTGAAGTTCCATTTTGCATCACTGCCAATGATGAAAGAGAGCTCCTGTTGCTACACTTCTCTGTCAGGATTTGGTGTTGTCAGTGTTTGGGATTTTAGTTATTCTAACAGGTATACAGTGGTATGTCACTATAAAGGTATATAGTGGTATGTCACTCTAACAGGTATATAGTGGTATTGTCATTTTAAATCATAATTCTCTAATGATACAATATTAAACATCTTTTCATATGCTTATGTGTCATTTTTATCTTTCCTCTGGTGAAGTGTTATTTCCAATGTTTTGTCCCAGTTTTAATAGGGTTTATTTGTTTCCTTTCTGTTGAGTTTTAAGAGTACTCCATGTATTTAGAATACCAACCTGTTCTTGGATATAAGTTTTGTAAGTATTTTGTCCTAGTCTGTGTCTTATAGCATTTTCTTCATAATCTTTTGCAAAGAAGTTTAATTTTTTATTCATTTAGTTTAACTTCTAATTTTCATTATTATGGGTACATAATGTTTGAATATCTTTATGGGGTACATGTGATGTTTTGATACATGAAGTTTTTTTTTTTTTTTTGCCACAGAGTGTGTTTTATTTTCATTAATCCTACTTTTTTTTTTCTTTTTTTTATTATTATTAAATCATAGCTGTGTACGTTAGTGCAATCAAGGGGTACAATGTGCTGGTTTCATATACAATCTGAACTATTTCCATCAAACTGATTAACATAGCCTTCATGGAATTTTCTTAAGTTATTGTATGAAAACATTTGTATTCTGCATTTAGTAAGTTTCACCTGTACCCTTCTAAGATGCACCGTAAGTGTGGCCCCACCAATTACCCTCCCTCCACTCCAACTTTACCCCTCTCCTCCCTTCCATTGCCTTTTCCCCATATTCTTGTGCTATAATTGGCTTATAGCCTTCATATGAAAGCTGTAAATTAGCTTCATAGTAGGGCTGAGTACATTGGATACTTTTTCTTCCATTCTCAAGATACTTTACTAAGAAGAATATGTTCCAGTTCCATCCATGTAAACATGAAAGAGGTAAAGTCTCCATCTTTCTTTAAAGCTGCATAGTATTCCATGGTATACATGTATCATGATTTATTAATCCATTCATGGGCACTTGGGCTTCTTCCATGACTTAGCAATTATGAATTGGGCTGCAATAAACATTCTGGTACAGATGTCTTTGTTATAATGTGATTTTTGTTCTTCTGGGTATGTACCAAGTAAAGGAATTATAGGGTTGAATGGCAGGTCTATTTTTAGATCTCTAAGTGTTCTCCAAATATCCTTCCAAAAGGAACGTGTTAGCGTGCATTCCCACCAGCAATGTAGAAGTGTTCCCTTTTCTCCATATCCACACCAACATCTCTGGTTTTGGGATTTTGTTATGTGAGCTAATCTTACTGGAGTTAGGTGATATCTCAAAGTAGTTTTGATTTGCATTTCTCTGATGATTAAGGATGGTGAGCATTTTTTCATTTGTCTGTAGGCTGTGCGCCTATCTTCTTTAGAGAAGTCTCTCTTCAAGTCTTTTGCCTATCCTGAGATGGGATCACGTGTTCTTTTCTTGCTAATATGTTTGCGT
>CAUYRH010111124.1:0-17288 GCA_963574655.1 Perodicticus potto | reverse complement strand
CCCTCTCTCTGCCCTTCCTTTCCCCACCCCTCGCTCCTTCCCTCTCTCTGCTCTCCCCTTCCCCCACCCCCACCATGTCAATAATTGTCATTAATTGTCCTCATATCAAACTTGAGTACATGGGATTCATGCTTCTCCATTCTTGTGATGGTTTACTAAGAATAATGTGTTCCACTTCCATCCAGGTTAATACAAAGGCTGTAAAGTCTCCATTTTTTTTTAAATGGCTGAATAGTATTCCATAGTGTCCATATACCACTGCTTGTTAATCCATTCCTGGGTTGGTGGGCATTTAGGCTTTTTCCATATTTTGGCGATTATAAATTGAGCTGCAATAAACAGTCTAGTGCAAGTGTCCTTATGATAAAAGGATTTGTTTCCTTCTGGGTAGATGCCCAGTAATGGGATTGCAGGATCAAATGGGAGGTCTAGCCTGAGTTCTTTGAGGGTTCTCCATACTTCCTTCCAAAAAGGTTGTATCAGTTTGCAGTCACACCAGCAGTGTAAAAGTGTACCCTTCTCTCCACATCCATGCTAGCATCTGCATTTTTGAGATTTTGTGATGTGGACCATTCTCACTGGAGTTAGATGGTATCTCAGGGTGGTTTTGATTTGCATTTCTCTAATAATTAGGGATGATGAACATTTTTTCATATGTTTGTTAGCCATTCGTCTGTCTTCTTTAGAGAAGGTTCTATTCATGTCTCTTGCTATTCTTATTAAATAATATTAGGCTAGAATGGATCAAATTAGCACCTTTTCTGAAGTATAAAAAAACTTGAAGGTTTAAGACTTTATTTTAAGGAAAAGTAATTTTAGCAAGTATCTTTCCATCTTTAAAGGATACTTTCATAGCCACGAAAAATCTTATCAGTCTTTTAGATGTTAAGCTTAGGAATAATTGAAGTTTTAAGTAGAAAATGTGGGCTCATATTTAACTTTTAGAGAGACCACTTTCATGAAGTTTTCAAACAATACTTTCGATAAAATAAGGGATCTCTGAAAATATAGGTCTTATAATATTTAGACAGTTGGGAATAAAATTTTAGGTTAAATTTTAGCATTAGTACAAACTCTCAACATGCATGTTATTCCAACCTATTGTTACCATTCCAACAATGTATTAGAAATACAATAGTCTTTTGTTATACTTAACATATAATGTAAAATGTAGCATAGTGAGAAAAGGGATTATGGATTATTATTATGTCTATCAATTTGTGTACAGACTTTCATATTGGTACTGATACTTAAGTATTGTCAAAACAATGATTAAGGTTGTTTTTGAGTCTTTTTACTTCATTACATTTATTGGCCATTTCCAGTAAAGAGATTGTCATCATATTTTAAATTAGTAAATTTTATTCCATTTAATGAATTGCTGAAATCTAATCCATCTTTTAATAGTGACATGTTGAAGCTGTGTCCAATGTTCACATATTACAAACAGTGTCACAATGACTGTATATGTATATATAGTGGTTCAACACTTTATTATATTTCTAGAAAAAATTCCTGGGTTAAATGGTTTTTATATTTTGAAGATTTTTTTTTTAACATGGGAAAAGTTGCCAATTCGCTATTCTTCTAGCCGAGCAAGACTTTGCTCATATTTCCTCATCTTTGTTAACAGAAGCCTGTTTCAGTTTTTTAAATTGTGGGGAAAATAATGAGACGGTTCTGAATCCGTTAAGAGCAGAAATGTACATTATGTTCCACAGCCAGGAAACAAAATGAAACAAGTACTTTCAACTCAGAGATAAATTATGAATAATTAGATTTAGTCCTAGGTTCCAAGCTTAATAAAATTCCAGGCATTTTTCCATAAGTCACTAGTTTACTAATGAAACAACTCTATTCTTTTTTTTTTTTTTTTTGCATGAAAGCAGTCGTAGACAATATATAAACAAATAAAATGACTATAAAAAAAAAAGAAGCAACTCTATTCTTAATTTTTTGTCCAGCTCTTATGTGAAGATGATGATGCAAAAAAATTGTTTTTTGTCATAAACTAACTGTAAACTCAGTGAATTTCTTAATTCGGCTTTTAAAAAAAATTTCAGTGCCTGTTTTTATTTTTGTTTCTTTTTTAATTTGCTGAGCAAAGCATTTTGAGCCTTGACTCCTTTTAGGCAAATTTCTTTCATTTCGTAAATGTTTTCCTGTGTCTTTTTTTCCCGCAGATATTGCCCGTTCATTAAGTTAAAAAAAATTTTACAAAATTTTAAAACATTTGCATGTTAAATACTAGGTATTCAATATTCTTTCATACCTCAATGCTGTATTGGTATTTCCTCGTTTGCGATGTTTATGTTCTATCTCTGTTCTTATTTTTCTTAGCAATGTTTTTTAATGAATAAAATTACTTCTTCATTCATTAAAAATGTTGCTATTTGTCACATATGATAGCATATGACAAGGGTACAAGTCAAATCTGTCAAGGGTAGAACATAGATGTTTTGGTACAATAATCCAGTAAATGAGGTAAAAAAAATATGATGTCTGCATTTTATTGTTTTCTTTGCCATGTCATTTAAAATTCTTTTCAGTCAAATCTATTATTACACATCCTTTCACTGTATTTCCTTGTGTTAGAAATCCATTTTAATTCTTAAATTAAAAATTTATTCATCAGATTTCTAACATATTTATAATTTCGTTTCTAGTGCTTAAATCACTAAATCATTTGGCTTTTGGCCTAAGGAGAAATGGTTTCAAACACCGGCTCTGTCTATTACTAGTTCAAAATTTGAACAAGTTCAGTGATTTTTGAGCCTCACTTTCTCACTTTACAGGGAGTTGATAGTATCAAGCTCTGTCAGTGTTTGTAGAGATTAAAATATGTTAGATAATGAGTATAAGTGTTTTAACAGACTTCTGATAGTAAATAATAAATGACAAAAAGATGTATGGATTTATATATAATGAGATGCTTTAATCTATGATTTAGCAAAGACTTATTTCAGGTAGAAGTTTAATTCTTTGCACATTTGCATATAGGCTTGAAGGTAATGTCATTAAAATATTTTCAATTGTATTTGAAAGGAAATAAAAAATTAAGCAGTGACCATGTATATTGGACATACAGAGAACATTTCTGTTCATAGAAATTACTTTAACCTTTGGAATTTTAATCTTTGTTTTCTTACTCTTTCTAATGGAATGATGCAATGAATTAATGAATGATGAATAGTGATAACAGATCAACAAGCAAACTTAAACACAACAGTGATACCAGACAGGGTGTTCCTGTTCAATATTCTTCAGGGGGTTCAAATTTGATTACTTCTAGACATCAAGGCCTCCGAGCTATCACTGAGAATATCTAAATTACTTTCTCAAGGGTTCTGCAAAGCACTCTCTTTACTTTATCTCCTCATTTTAAGATGGTACCTCATTGAATTTCTCCTAGCCAATTTACTTTCTGCAAAGCTCACATTTCTCTTACAATAGAAAAATTTCTTTAGCTCTTTTCTTTTAACTTCAGCTTAATAGCATGGGGGCTTTCTTTAAGTTTCACTGTCAGCAGAACGGCACAAATATAACATTTATTTCACCCATTTTTACTAAATAGCAGAGGAGAAAGTGCTATACCAAGGGCAAAGTGGGTATTAATTTTCTGTATCATTTGTATAATTACTTGAATGCATCCCCAAAGAAAACTAATAGATTTATCAAACCTAATTAGGTTCAATTTACAGAAAACTATAGCATGAGTGAACTTGTATGCTGCAGAAAAATAGGTTTAAATGAAAAATAAGCCACAGAGGTTTGGAATATCCATCTGGCACATAAAGTATTTAAAAACTCATAAGAGTTTAAGAGATACAATTCCAATTTATCAGAAGTGTGATTATTCATATGCAGTTAAAAGAGAGAAAGAAAAATTCACTATAAAAAGAGAGAAAGACAAATTCAATATTAATATTGACATCAAAAGATAAAAAATGCAAGAATAATATTTTGGTAAATCTACTTCCAGTCTTCAATGAAAACACACACACATGCACGTTTGATCCCATTTGTTTAGTTTTATAATCTTTTTTTATTTAACATTAAATTATCGAGATGTTTTCTTGTCACTACTTAATTTCTTAACATTTATTAAGCAAATACCGTTTGCCACAGTACTATGACAAATGTATTCCAAACACAACCATTGCTGTTTCCTTTGGGGCTTATATTTTGATACAGAATGGAATGGAAAAGTGGAAAAATAGCTAAAATACATATTTATGTTTATAGATTCAATATAGACATGATTATAAATCATAAAGAAAATCATGAATAAAAGATGATAATCAAGAACGGAATGGGATAGCTATGAAAATATGGTAATTAAAGATGGTATTCCACAGATGACCTTTGGGCTGGACATAGGAAGATAGGGAACAGAAACTTTCATTATCACACAGAGTGCGCTCAGAATAAGGAAGCAGGCATGAAGACCCTTGGTGGTTCTTCTTTTTGAGGAACAATCTGAAAATGAAAATCAATTCCAGAGTCTAGTGGGAAGAGAGAAGAATGAAGAGGTTGTTGAGACTGGGAGAAATCAATCATTCAGTGATTTATTTCTTTTAGCATGCTAAAAAGATTGAAGTACTTGAATTTGAGCTGATTTTGGATTCTCCTTGGCCAACAGAGTAAAGCAGAGGTGATACCGTGCCTGTCCATGTCTAAGACCCACTCACTCCTCCCCCCTAACCCCACTGTTTCAATTATTATTCATGAATCTTGTTGTCATATAAAAAGTTCTACTATCCTGAGGGTGTCATGCTGTGAGGAAGCTCAAGCTGATTCCACCAAGAGGCTGTAGAACAAGACTGAACCCAGAATCAGTGCCCCCAAGAGTGAAGCCTCTGAGATGTTCTAACCCAGCTCAGCCACCAGCTGGTAGCAGCCTTTGAAAGGTCTCAGCTGACAACAAATTAAACATGACCACTTAGCCAATCCCAGCTCTAAATCAAAACAGATTTTTTAAAAAATGAAGCCATTTGTTAATACTAAGAAATTTTAAGATGGCTAGCTATACAGCAATGATTTCAAAAAAGTAAATATATGCTATGTTATAGTAATAAATAAAATGATAGGATGTGATATAATTAGCATAATTTAGGTAGAACAATTGGTTGACTAAAAAAAGTAAATGTATGCTAAATTATAGTAATAAAAAATGATATGATATAATATAATTTAGGTAATGAAATTGATTATTCATTTTTCCTAAGCAGATATTTTTGATGGCATCTTCCAGGTTATTAACAATATTGAATCCTAAAATAAATTGAGCATTAATTGAGTAAAGTTAATACTGATGCAGCTCTGTTCTCAATGCGAGAAAGTAAATATTATAATTGGAGGTTTCCTATTATCAGGTGGTTTCAACCACCAAAACTTTTGACAATTTCACTGACGCAAGCATTAGATTTTAAATTTAATTTTAAATTAATGATAATGCTCGGTGCCTGTGGCTCAACGGGCTAAGGCACCAGCCACGTACACTTGAGCTGAGGGTTCGAATCCAGCCCGGGCCCGCCAAACAACAATGGCGGCTGCAACCAAAAAATGGCCGGGCGTTGTGGTGGGCGCCTGCAGTCCCAGCTACTTGGGAGGCGGAGGCAGGAGACTCGCTTGAGCCCAGGAATTGGAGGTTGCTGTGAGCTGTGATGCCACAGCACTCTATCTAGGGTGACAGCTTGAGGCTCTGTCTCAAAAAAGTAAACAAACAAATTAATGATAAGTACATACAGTTATACATTCTGCCCTTCATATGCGTTGATGATATTAGCACTCAGGGGCTACATGTGGCGTGTTTAGACCCTGGATTGCGTGGCCCCATTCTTAGGCCCATGTTTTTATTTCACCTCTGCACCAATCTCTCTGAACGTTACAAAGCATAAGAATCAAAAGGGGTGTCTATTTAAAACACATGACCAGGAGAGCACGCCATCCACTTCGCCCTGATACAGTAGACTGGTGGTTGGATTAGGTAATTATGATGCAGAAAGTCCTCAAAATCTCTCCTGGAGAAAGGAATGGAGATGCTGGAAGTTACCAGAGCAGGAGTGGGGTGGGGGTGGGGCTGAGTTTCCTCCACACCTGGGGCTCATCTGGGTCTTTCATATCCCAAACTCCACTGACCAGAGACAACACTTCGGTCTTGAGACCATATATTTAGGATAGACAATAAAAACTAAAAAAAAAAACAGATCTCCTGGAAAACAATGCCCACCCACTGGGCAGAAAAATAACTCTGCTCTTTAAATGCTCCTTCTCTAAAGCAAACCCTTTAGCAAAGAGGAACCTCGGGCTCCCCCTAGTGTTGGGAGCAGGCGGCTATCCCTGGTTCTGGCTTTTATCCCTATTTCAATTCATTCATTGTTTCTTATTTTTTTCCATTTATTCATTTTTTAAATTTCAGGTTTTTGCGAGGGTGCAAACAGCCAGGTCACGATATTTGAATTTGTTAGGTTGAGTCCCTCTTGTAGTTGTGTCCCGCGCCCTTCCACCTCTGCCTTGGGCCCTTGGTTTCATGGTCAAGTTCCCCTTCTTGAGCTTGTCCCTGAATATAGAACACAGCTTTTCCCTTAGTCTATGTACTTCTTATTTCAGATCCAACTCACAGCAGTCCTCATTTCACCCAAAACTTCTCACCCAAAACTTCTGCTACCACTCATACGTTGATGATTTCCAAAATCTTACCTCTCTAGACCCACACACTTAAATTTTATTACGGTCATCACCTTTTGAATGATTCATGCGCAGCTCAAACTCACTGTCTATGATGAAACTGATGGTTTTTACCTCCATATATTCCAAATTCTCCTTTATTTTCTGTCCGTTAATGCATTACTACCCGTACAGTTAAGGACCCATCTTGGCTGCTGTTTCTTTCTTATTTTCTTTTTTTTGTCATCAAACCCAATATTTTATTTACTTATTATGTATATCCTGAACCATTTTCCTCCTTTTAATGTTCATTATCATGGCCTTGTAATTTACACGTGACTTCTTTAAAGACCTTTCATGTTAGTTCTCTTATTGCTAATTTCATTTATTTTCTTGCTTTTAATTTTGGGCCAATATCCATCGTCCCGCACTTGTCTTAGAAACCTATGTAAAAGGAAACGCTCGCCTCCTTTACACTTTGATGTAAAATGGAACCCCATAGTTTTTCAAACATTTTAATTGCCCGAGTGTAATATGCAAATCAGTCATGATGTGAACATGGCATCCTTTCGTTTTGATTTTTCTGTGGTTTGTGTGGCGCTTGCTACATATTACGTGCTCTGTAAATAATGGAGAATAATTGGTTTCTTTTCTGAAAATCAGAGAACGTAAATTTGTACATGTCCTCGTTTATTTTTATTGGTATTTCAAATATTTACCTAAAATGTACCCCCCAAAATTTAACAGAAAGTGCTAAATGTCTGATTCTACTCCCCGAATAAGGTAATTTATGAATTCATAATATTATGTAAATAAAAATACTATTAATATTATTCTAATATAACAAACATAATACAAAACGTTTTACAAGAAGATGTTTTTACATAATGTTTTGTACCCTGTATGTGAAGCTGAGTTGATATATTTATCCATTGTATATAAAAAATATGAGCCTTAACAAATAACATACAAGGAATTGAGTAATACTCAGCTTTAATATAAAATCTCACTCATTATCTGTCTCTTAATCAGCCTGCTCTGAGAAAAGAGTTATCTCTTAACAGGAAGATCAAATTTTAACTTGTTTATATCATGTTTTTCCTAGTATGAAAATGCATAAGTTTCACAAGGTCAGTTAATATATGATGAAATTATTGGTCAAAATAATTATCACCTAGAAACTCAATATTCTTATAACTTCCTGTGCAATAAGTTTAAATAAACTTTTCCAAGGGCTTTAAATAATAATAAAAAACAGGAAAGAATCCATGGTATGATTTTTATTTTTGAATAATTCTAATTATGTAATATATAAAAAGAACATTTCATTTAAAAAAGCAAACTCTCTGAAACAAATACAAACGTTTCATTTTAAATATATAATAGTACATTTCAACTTTGTCAACTTGGTAGTTAAGTATCTAACTACAGAATTCCCTAAAGTTCCTCTACATCTTTATTACAAAAAAAAATTAGAAGTTCAAAATTAAAAAAGGGTTTAATCCAGAAAGTTATATATTTCTCATGAAATGGAAAAGAAATTTTGAGCTGTTACTAGAACCAGAAACATCAATTCTATATTAGCCTCTTTTGATAGAGTAATTTAACCAGTTAGTGAAGTAGTTCATAATTGGTAGATTTTGCAATCTGAAATTTCAGCAAAGGAATAAAAATTAAAATGAATACTTCCAATCATTCAGCAAGAGAAACATTGGATGCTTTTATTACAAAAAGCGAAGCAGAAAAAAATACAATCAAGAAATACAATGCATAAATATTGGAGAGAAAGTCAATCCACTTCCCTGGGATTTTACTCTGCTCATTCTCAGAGTATTTTAAAGTATCAGAGGAAAAATTTCTCAGAACAGAAAAATATCCAGCTATATTCCTTGCTATTAATAATTGCATTTTTTAAATTTTATTGTGCCCCCAATGAAAAATGCATTAAAAGGTGACTAAAGGGTTACTAAAAAGGAAGGATAATATTTAAGATATTCAGTGATTACATGATTCTATTTTCCCAAATTTCATTTTATCCAGTCTCTCATTTATAATTAGTATTTTGTGCTATTTGAATATAAAGGGGAAATCTCAGGGTTCTGAAATCTGCTTACTACTATACTATATCATATCTAATAGGCAGTGTGATATAGGGTAACTACTGAGGTTTTAAAAGGAAGACTAAACTTTAAAATGCCAGAGGATCAAAAGCAGAAGATAATAATTCTGAAATATTTCTCAATGGATAGGATGTAAATATCTCAGGCATTGGTCAGTGTACTGTAAGCAGTTCAAAGATTCCTCTCTGTTGATTTATAAGGCGATTCAAGAATCTTTCTCCCCAAAAGGATCAACCAGCGGAGAAAGATATTTTTTCCCGTCTTACAATCCTGTTGTTCTCATTACATGAATGTACAATGTTTTGCCTTTATGGTGAAATATTTCTTGCAATCTGAGCAATGTAAATTTTTGTCATGCAATATGTGATAGTAGTTTATAACTTTGTTTTGAGATAGGGTCTCACTGTGTTGCCCAGGCTAGCTTCCACTGCCATCATCAAACTCGTGGGCTCAAGTGATCCTCCCCCCTCAGCCTCTGAAGAAGCTGGGACTACATGCCTATTGTACCACACCAGGCTAACCTTTCTACTTTGTGTAGAAATAGGGTATTATTATGTTCCTGAAGCTGGTCTTAAATTCCTGACTTCAAGCAACCCTCTCACCTCAGCCTTCCAAAGTGCTATGTCTATGGGCATAATAAAGCATTGCACTCAGCCTATAACCTTTTTTATTTTATAACTAAGGGTGAATAAAATTAATGTTTATTTAAAACATGTAATAATTAGCAGGTTTTTACTCAAGTAATATTTTAATATTAATTTCAAATATTGAAGTTTTACAAAGTGAGGGGAAAATGATTCATTTTAACAGTTATTTCAAAAATATAAAACTATAATTCAGGAAACCCTAGTTTATTTAGTACATATATTTTGCAATTCTTCTACCTAAATTTAAAAAACCCAAAATATTTAGAAGATTTGAAAACCAACTTAGGTCTCTCCAAATTCACCATATTTTGTGTTATCTATTTTTTTTCCAATCAAACGCAAATAATTTTCACGAAAATAAACAATAGATTCACAGTAAGGTTGATTTTTTTTTTTTTTTTTAGTTAGGTCATGAACCAGGCTGTGTGCAAATGCAATGATTATGGAAGGACTGGATTTAGTAAGTAAATTTAAATTAGGCAATAAACAATCAGAATTAGAGAGAAAAGACTTTGGACAGTCTTTAAATAATTAAATGCATATATATGATGCACTAGGGCAAGGGTTAGAGTTCTAGGGTCTGTATGTCTGTGAGGAACACAAAGATTGGTCTCCTGGGATTGATGTAGAGTACGGTGTATATTATGTTTGTACAGGATGCTACTGGAAAATACAGGGTGGCACTCCAGGTTTGAGTATCCAAGGAATTTTTGTAGGAGGAATGAACATTTAAAATGAAATGTGAAAATAAAGTAAGAGCTAGCCAGAGGAGTGTGGAAGAAGAAGACAGACGAGGTAGGTGACATTCAGAACTGAAGCAGAGTGGGACCCAGCATGCTTGTACATAACGATGGGAATCCAGAATTCAAATAAGAGAAACTGTTGAAAGATGAAACGAGGCTTTCATGTAGGTATTTATAAAGAAATTTGCATATAAGCTTAAGTGATTTGAAATGTATTCAGAGAAAAGTGAGCTACTTACATATCCAAGCAGGAAATGCCAATGATTTTGAGATATGAAGCAATGAGGTGTAGGCAGTTTTATTTTTATTTATTTTTATTTTTATTTGTTTTAATTTTTATTAAATAATAATTGTGTACATTGGTGCAATCATGGGGCACAATGTGCTGACTTTGTAAACAATCTAAAATGTTTTCATTGAACTATTTAACATAGCCTTCATGGCCTTTTAATCACTATATGAAGACATTTATATTCTACTTTTAGTTACAGAAAGTGCTCCTATGAACATAGACAAAGATCAATCATATTTTTAACCTATTAACTAAGGAAGGTAAGCACATTTTGGATCATTCACTAGGATAGGCCCTAGTCCCACTTTCCGCCCATGCTAGAGAATCATGTACTCTCTATATTATAGTCAAGAATACTAAAATTAATTTATTATCAAATTAAAAGTTGTTTTCTCCTAAGGGGAGAAGGTTGTATGTGGAGTTATCTTTTCTACAGGGCAGAAATGAATTGTATTATTAATTTGCATTTCTGTGATTAAGAATTCTTTGCATTGATATTAATTTCAACATGTTAACTTCACCCTTATGAAACTGTAAGATAGCACAGTCAGAAGAAAGTCAAAAACCGAAGACTACACCATATAAAAGCAGTTTATCCCCAGAGATTCTTCAAGACAATATCCACCACTCCGCCGAGAGGAAACCCAGCAATCTGTTTTGGTGGTTTCCAAGTCCTTGACGATTTTTCTGGATGTAACTGAAGCAAAAAATAATGATGGCTTAAATGAAGATGTAATGTAAATGACAAAGAGATCGATCTGAGAGATATTTGAAGACATATTTAACAAAATAAATCAGAGGCAGTAAGTGTGTAAGTTCTTGATAGCTGCTATCAAACAAATGCCACATGCTTAGTAGGTTAATATAACACAAATTAATTGTCCTATAGTTCTGTAAGTCAACAGTTCAGGACAAGTTTTATTGCTCTAAATCAAGATGTCCTTAGGCAGGGTTTCAAGGCAGCTGGCTTCCTGTGTCCTGAAATATTGGGTGTCAGGCAGCTGCCTGGGTCCTTGGTTCTTGGACTGTTTTTGGTTAAAACATGACCGGACACCCTGCAACAAGGCAAGTGTGAACAAAGTTCATTGAGAAAGAGAAAGACAGGTTTACAGAGCAAGACACAGCCTTCCAGAGCAAGGTGCACTAGCCACAGCGAAGGGCCCCCACTGTGGCAACGAAGATGAGACACGAGTCATGGCCCGGGACTCTCTTACACGTGGTCTGGCTCAGGCCTCCCTCGCTGCTCAGAGGTCACCTTGAACCCGATTCTCCCCGCACATGAGCACTGCTGGTGAACCGCTCTGGGCTCTCATGGGGGGGAGTGAACCACAGTGTAGATTTAAGCTGATGGTACAATAATTAGTCTTAAGGCCATTGTAGGTGACTTTCAGACTCTGCTGATCTGGCTGTAAGCCTTCTACCTCCTTTCCCAGTTGGCAGACTAAGTCCTGACTGGTAAGAGGTTCCCTCCTCCCCAAGAGTGAGCAAACTGGCTTGGGACAGAATTAAGGTGTAAGGCACCAATGTGTAGGCCTGGGGGCCCCACCCTTGTCTCCATTCCCAGGATGTCTAGGTATCTGCCTAACATACAGGCGGCATTCCTCTCTGAGGACTGTAGAGATGAATAGGTTTCCTGTTCATTCAGGTTTTGTAGAACTCAGTTCCATGGGTTGTGGAACTGAACTCTTGTTTCCTGATTCAAGTGGGAGCCATCTTTAGCTCTAGCAGCCTCTCTCCAGTCTTTCCCTGTAGTCCCTTAACTCTTAGAAGATGTTGTCACTTGATACTTCTCATCCCCTGTCTCTCTTTGACAAAACATGAAGAGGCCCTCCACTTTTAAGGACCCATTTAATTAGATTGAACCCATCTAGCTACTCCAAGATCTCCCCATGTAGAAGTCCTCAATTGTAAACTCACAGGCCAAGATTATTTTACATGAAGGCTAACATATACAAAGATTGTGAAGGTTAGGGCGTGGACATCTTTAAGATCATTATTTCACCTTCTACGGTGAAAGTGAAAAAGAAATTGAAAATGTTTATCGTGTCATAGTTTGTGTTAAATGAGGGAAGGGTGATTCCATTAATTTAAAACACAGAATGCAAGAAACGTTATCTATTATTTCTTCAGAATACAGTGAATTCAATTTTAAGGAATTAGAAAATCTGAAAAACTAAAGTAGAAATAAACCCATTTAATGCTATATGGATCACGTGTAATTCAGGATATTTATCTCGCTATGCTTGGGAGTTAAAGGCATCTAAACAGTACATTAAATCATGCAGTCAATGACTTCGTCCAGTTATAATTTGTTAGAGGAAGAGTGAAGAGAGAAAACAGATATCATGGAAAGTAAAATGAGAAAGTGTAAAGAATAATTGGAGAAAATCGTTTAAAGTGTTTTGGCAAGAAAGGAAAGCAGATAGTATGAACTTCGGAGGAAAAATGTGAGGGTGGTATTGTTTTTGAAAATGAAGGCTTTGCTTAAATATAACAGCAATTCTAGACCATTAAAATGCTGATGGAAATAACCAATTTTAATAGCAAAGAAGCAACCATAAGATGGGCAGTTTCTACAAAGAACAAAACTGAATCCATTAAGAGAGCTATGGCACCCTACCGGTAATTTAAATAGTGGCCTGGAGAATATCTGAGGAAGAGATCAAAATCTGGGCCAAGGCTTTTCTGATCAGTTACTAAATCCTCCTCTGTTGGCAATAAGCAACAGTAGAATTGTAAGTTTTTTTTTATTTTTGCTTATTTTTAACATATACATGTGTTTATTAGGTTTCCACTTTTTGCCTTCTCAGAATTAAAAAGGCTTAAAATTTAATAACAATAACAACATTTAAGATAAGGACTAGAAACAAAAACCTCATAAAGAATGAACGAACATAAATACAAAGAAATCAGATGATTGCTGCATCTAAATATTAAGCAATAATAATAATAATAATACAAAGAAAGTAACATTCACATTGTCAGATAAGAGTGTGTCTGTTACAGAATGTTTTGACTCTGAAGCTCAGTATGGAGTCATCAGTTAGCTTCTTCTTATTTTTTTTCCCAAAGTCTCAAAAAATAGACAACTAATATTAAAAGTAAAAGATAATTTCAAAATACAAATCATGCCAAATCTTATAAACAATAGAAAAAGAAGAAATACTTCAAGAATTTGAAGTTTTTTAAACAATCCATGCATTTAGACTAAGTTTAATTTTCTTGATGCCAAAATGTATGCCGTTCTCTTCTGCAGTTTGTAGTGAAATACATTTATCCTAACTGTGCCTTCTTGAAAGTATCCCTATACCTGGGACATTTAACTTTCCCAACGTACTCTTCATTTTCTTCAATGATCACTGTATATCGTGGTGACATAGTGTTCCCGATATGGTGAGAAATTTATCCAGAACTTGAGATGTTAAATGTGAGTTGTTCTTCCATACAATAATGACATTTCATATATAAGAAGGATGTAGTAGAAAAGTACATATACAAATGTAAAATGCTTATGGATGTTCGGGAAGAAGAGCTCGTTTGAACAAGTTAGAACAGAAGTCAAAGCCAGGAGTCCGTCAGTATTAAATGACAGATATTCTGTCCTTCACGTTGTCATCGCTTACATATTACTTGTTTCTTTGTTTCATATTTCTAGAAATTTCAGTAACTTCCTAATTCGTCCTGTTTTCATCTGACCCGTTGTAATGTATCGTAAGCATAATCACTAATAAAATTTCACATTTGTTTTTAAGTAAGAACAATTTTGTTACAGATGCTAATGAGGTCATTCAGTTGACAATTTTTCACACCAACTTAGGAAAGTTACTCTTTTTAATATTTAAGCTTTCTAATGGAATTACTAGCAGGAAACTCCTTTTTTTTCCTTTCTTTTTTTTTTTATTAAATCATAGCTGTGTACATTAATGCAATCATGGGGTACAATGTGCTGGTTTTATGTACAATTTGAAATATTTTCATCGAACTGATTAACATAGCCTTCATGGCATTTTCTTATTTATTGTGTTAAGACCTTTATATTTTGCATTTAGTAAGTTTTACCTGTACCCTTCTAAGATACACCACAGGTGTGGCCCCACCAATTACCTTCCCCCCTCCCATCCCCTCCCTTGCCGCTTTCCCCATATTCTTGTTCTATAATTGGGGTATAGCCTTCATATGAAAGCTATACATTAGTTTCATAGTAGGGCTGAGTACATTGGATGCTTTTTCTTCCATTCTTGAGATACTTTGCTAAGAAGAATATGTTCTAGCTCCTTTTTTAAATATTACGCATCTGTGAATAAGCAAGGACAACCATGCTTGGGTACTTAGGTACCATATTTTTGGTGTGCTACATTTACACTTCAAAATGATGGAAACTCCTCCTAAAACAAAAAGAACATTATAAGAGAGGAATGTATAAGGCTAGTACCATATAGATATATATATATAGCTATATACCAAGGGTCTTATTTGCAAATCCAAAATATGAACATCTTGCATGTCCCAAAGTTACATAAGCACAGGAATTAGAAATAAATTGGCAGAAATAACATTTCCATTAAATAAGGTCTCACAAGATTAATTTAAGGTATTATTTCCAGTGTTTAACTATATTGAAGAACAGTGATCAAATATTCTTGAAATCGTATAAAGGAAAGTTACAAGGTTTATTTCGGGATTAGGAGGTTTGCTTTATAAAGAAGGGTTTCAGGAAATGATCTTGTTCCACAAAAACTACGAAGATAATGTTCAATCATGAAAATATAACCAAAGGAAACCTAGGTAAAATACAGAGAAATATCTCACTGAGAAAGACGTATTTTGATTAATTTGCAGTGTATTTCTACAATTGAAAAAATTCTCACAAGTTCTGATTATACACATTTCCAAAATGCATATATTTATTTTTCAAAATATTTGCTGACATTTTTACTTACAGCAATTATATAAAATAAAAGTTTAATTTCATATGTATAAAAAACAGTAAAATTATACTATTAAAATTATATTAAGTATATAATATTATATGTAATAAAAACATAAATGTTCAGTTATTCAAATTTAATACTCAAGTGGTTATAAAGGGAATAAAGCAACAAAAAGTATTAAGATGCGGATATTTAAAGGTTGAACAATGTATGTTTTCTGGGATGGAGCTTGCTTGGGAAAATACACATTTTGTATCTGACCTCCTGATATAGAAAACCACTAAGAAGAAGTCTACCTATACAGATAAACACACAAAAATATAAAACTGATGAAAAATGTAAAGCAAATATGGAAAATGAGACCAAAATCTATTTCAGTGAATGAGACAATTATATGTACATTAAACAACTATCTTCTGAAGTAGAAATATATTGCCTTTTTTGAGAAATGTGTTGTTAGAAATTTAGTTTCAAAATAAAGTGTTGTATTTTGAAAAGTAAGTTAATATCAGAATCATCAAAATTGTTGTGAATTAATAATATAAATAAAATGATAACGGAATACTATACTTTCTTGAAATACCCACCCAAACCTGACTCTTCCTCATACTATTGATTCATACTAAGAATTGACCAAGTAACGTATTTAAGTTTTTAATAATATTTGTTTATTATTCAATGCTGTAGCATCTTATATTCAATTATTTTATGGAAATATTTATGTTTTTCATTTAATGATGCAAAAATACATTTTGGATATCTACAAAATACCCACATATCATCTCAAAGCTAATAATATTATTAACCTGAAAATTATAAATATTACTCTCTTTTTCAAATTTCAGCATTTCATTAAGTAAAAAAAAAAAATGTGTTTGACAATAGAATATGGTAAAGTAGAAAGTCATCAAGGGATATCTCTTTGGGATGTGATGTTTAAGTAAGGTAAGGACATGATCATTTAAGCTCCTGTTCCATAGGTTTGTAAATTTAAATTGAAACAATAAGAACACTGATATATATTAATTGAGTGCCTTTTTTTTTCTTTCTTTCTTTCTTTTTTTTTTTTTTTTTTGCTGTTTTTGGATGGGGCTGGGTTTGAACCCACCACTTCCAGCACGTGGGTCCCGTGCCCTATTCCTTTGAGCCACAGGCACCGCCCCAATTGAGTGCCTTTTTTTTATTTTTTATTTATTACTATTATTATTTTTTATTGTTGGGGAGTCATTGAGGGTACAAGAAATCATGTTACACTAGTTGCATTTGTTGGGTAAAGTCTCTCTTACAATAGAGTTTTGCCCCCAAAAGGTGTGGCACACACCAAGGCCCCAAGACCCCACCCCCCTTGCTCCTTCCCTCTCTCTGCTCTTCCTTTCCCCACCCCTCCCTCATTCTTTCTCTCTCTATTCTCCCCTTCCCTCACCCCCACCATGTCTATAATTGTCATTAATTGTCCTCATATCAAACTTGAGTACATGAGATTCATGCTTCTCCATTCTTGAGATGCTTTACTAAGAATAATGTGTTCCACTTCCATCCAGGTTAATACAAAGGCTATAAAGTCTCCATTGTTTTTAATGGCTGAATAGCATTCCATAGTGTACATATACCATAGTTTCTTAATCCATTCCTGGATTGGTGGGCATTTAGGTTGTTTCCACATTTTGGCGATCGTAAACTGAGCTGCAATAAACAGTCTAGTGTAAGTGTTCTTATGATAAAAGGATTTTTTTCCTTCTGGGTAGATGCCTAGTAATGGGATTGCAGGATCAAATGGGAGGTCTAGCTTGAGTTCTTTGAGAGTTCTCCATACTTCCTTCCAAAAAGGTTGTATCAGTTTACAGTCCCACCAGCAGTGTAAAAGTGTTCCCTTCTCTCCACATCCA
>CAUYRH010111121.1:0-10550 GCA_963574655.1 Perodicticus potto | reverse complement strand
GCCTCCTTTTCAGAGGAGCCAATGGTATTAGTGTGCTAAGATCGCCAATCAAAGTACTCTCAAATAGGTGGTTTAGAGAACAGAAATTTATTGGCCCAACGTCTGGAGGCTGAAAATGTGAGATGAAGGTGACAGCTGGGGTGGGTCCCTCTGGGAGCTGCAAGGGACACTCTGCCCAGGTCTGTTCGCCCCCTTCTGGTGGTTTGCTGGCATCTTTGTGGTTCCTTGGTTTGTGGCAACATAACTCAAGGTTCCCAAGGAGCTCATCGTGTGTGTGTGTATGTGTGTGTGTGTGTGTGTCCATATTCCCTTCCTTTATAAGGGCACTAGTGATTGGATTAGGGCCTCTCTAGTTACCTCATCTTAACTTGATCATCTTCAAAGATCCTATTTCTAGACAAGTTCACATCCACAAGTGCTGGGGTTAGAACTTGGACATCTTTGGGGAGGGGGCAATTCAACCCCTGACGGTGCCTGAGTTCCTAACACTTCCATCATCCTCCCTGTTGAAAGATTGTGCTACTTCCCCCGCATTTGTACAATGGAGGGGTTACAGGTTATATTCTTTCCCCGGGCATAGCCTTACCTGTTGCTATTTGGGAGCCAAAGCTGGAAGACAGAGGAAAGCCATGGACGTAGATGAAGAGGGGTGTGGGCTCGTCTGCTGAGTCTGGAGTAGTGTCCTCACAGGGTGTTTCCGCCCGACCGGCAGGACACAGCATAACTGTACATCTGCTAGAAAGCCCAGTCACGGAAGGTCAGTGATTCTCATGGATCAATAAAGAGTTATTTACAGAAAGTGACTTCGTCAACAATTTAATTAAAGCCACCCAACCTCTGAAATAATCTCTGTTTTGCCACATGTTAGCTGTGTGACCCTTGGGAAGTCATTTAATTATCTAGATATTAAGGTGTAAAATTCCGGCCCAGGATTAGGTCAACTCTGAAGCCCTTTTTGGCTGCAGCCTTCTTAGGATTATGCAATTCTTTTTGTGTTGAGAGCAAAAAAGGCCTCTAAAAAATTAGGCTATGTGAGCATAAATTATTGATTGAAATGCTTTCCTCTTCATCATCATCAGTAGATGATCAGACGCAGAAGACACTGGCCTCCGTCCTGATCTACTTGTAAGTACTTAATGTCTAGTCCTCGCAAGGGACAGACAGACCAGAACACTCTGCCGTCAGGACTCCGGGCCTCAGCTCACCTGGCTGGTTGTATTCTGGTAGGCTGGTGGTGTCAGAATTTATAAGAATTGGAAGTCTTCAAAATAACCAATTTTCCAAAGACTTAATGTATAAGTGTCTGATAACATACTTAAGAACAAAAATGGACAGTTACTTGCTAGTTGTACAACTGCCTCTGGGTGGTACCTAGTCACCTTTTACAATCTTGGCATAAAAACGTCCTGCTAATAATAGCATCTTGACTATAAATAGACATTTTTAAGTGTTCTCTCCTTGTATTGTGTTGCCTATTACAATGCTTGCTATGTCATCATCTCTATTTATTTATTTATTTTGGCCATACCTCCGTGATCCTTGATTTTGGGAAGGATAGAAAATAGACCAGATGTCTTAACTAAGAAGTTTGGACAAATCAGTCATCACCTCCCTTTTTCTAAAAAGAATGAGGTATAGCAGCCTGAGTGCAATAGACTTTACTTTCCATTTGGTCCTTCCAAAGCAAATAGATGTAAGTTGTCAAAGCCTGCCCTGTCAGTGTTCTCCATTTAGTTTTAAGGTTGCAACCATCGTTATTGTGAAGAGAGGAGGTCAACCTGTTAGTGTTCTGTCTGATTTGAGACCAAAAATAACAACCTAGGAGAGAGACAAAGTGAACAATGAACTCAGTTCCAGCTTAATGTTTGAGAGGACTGCAGATTTGATTTGAAACTAGGAGGATGACTCTCAATGCAGTAGCCTTTCTCTCAAATATAAGACTGCTTAGGTTTACATTTACAAATAGCAAGTGATGTTAGAATTTTGCTTTTTGTAAAGAAAAAAAAAAAAGAAGTCCAACTCAGTAAGGTCACAATGATGCAGAGTGGATTTGCAGCAGCATAACGACACTCAGATACCCAAATATTTTATCCAACATTTTATAGTATGTGTTGGGTGTCAGACACCAGATTAGGTGTTGAGTATACATGACATCATTTAAAGCACAGAGCAAGCTAGTGGGAATGTAACAAGTCCAGTGATTAGGTGGAAAACACATAGCATAGAGGGGTTAGTCCAGTTGGATTTATCCAATTAGGAAATAGTAAATGCAGGAATAAAACTGGGAGCAGGACCATTTCACTCAAGCCCTGAGCTCTTCCTACAAATTACAGTTTTACCATTAAAGGGGGCTGCACCTGTGCAGATGCCACTGAAACGCTGCTTCCCAGGTGTGGGGATCAGAGGAGCACAGAGGCCTGGTCGTGACATTGATTCCAATGACATTATTAACCAAGACCAGGCCAGCAGGTGGTGGAGCTAGAGCAGGATTCAAAACAGGCACCATCGGGCATGCGGAGATGCGGGGAACGCAGGTCCTCAGGGCATTCTTAGGAATAAAGTACACACATCTTGGTATCTTGGCAAACGAGAGACTATAAGTGCCACGAAACAACCATGAGACAATGCTCCTGGGAACCTAAGTGGGGCGAGATCCGGGAAGCAAAGGCCTTCCTGAACCCAACTGTGCATATGGGTATTGCTGGTGATGGCTGCAGCTTTGGTGAGTAGAGAGGAGATGCCTGTTAGGAAGGGGCACAGGGGATAAGCCTAAAGGACGGTTAAGTTTTTGATAAGAAAAACAGGGATGAGGGATGACATTCTGAGAAGGAGTATTAAGAGAGAGGCACAAAGATGGGAACCCTTTCTGTAGAGTTACATCCCTCGAGACGAATGGTGGGAAAAGTAGTCCCAAGTCGGTGAGATGGGGGCCTGGGGGCCTTCCATTCCAGGGGGTTCAAACTTGGTCTCCTGGCTCTCTAAGAAGCCCCAACATGGGCTGGGAGCAGTGGCCAATGCTGTCATCCTAGCACTTAGGGAGGCTGAGGAGGGCGGATCACTTGAGCTTAGGAGTTTGAGACCAGCGTGAGCAACAGTGAGACCCCATCTTTACTAAAAATAGAAAAACTAGCCGGTGTGGTGGCAGGTGCCTGTAGTCCCAGCCACCCAGGAAGCTGAGGCAGGAGGATTACTTGAACCTAGGAGTTTGAGGCTGCTGTGAGCTATGATGATATCGCGGAGCAGTCTAGGACAATAGAGTGAGACACTGGCTCAAAAAAAAAAGCCCAAGGATGGGCCTCAGTTAGTTTATGGAGTTTTATTTGAAAATCTGAGTATGTGTGCGTGTTTTAGTTACCTATTGTTGCATAAAAGACCACTCCAAGGATAACTTAAACATTTATTGGCTTGAAACAACAACTTTTTTCTCTCAATTCTGTAATTAGGGCTTGCTTGGCCAGGGACTAAGAGTTTGCCCCAGAACCCCAGTTCAGGGCCCTACCACCTCTTGTCAGGCCCCTTTCATACTTGGTACCACCTCCTCCTGCTGAGGTTAAAGTAATAGCCAATTGCGTCCAGGGTTCTCCATCAAAGACCATCTTTATATGCATTTCCACATTTGATACTGAAACTCCTATTACTGTCAAATGCAGATTTGACAAAAGGGTAAGAATCTCAAAGGCAAATTTTGACTCAACATAAGTAATCACTTTCTTTTATCTAGATCTATTCAACTATGAACTTTGTCCTAAGTCAGTGAATCCTCTTCAAGGAGATCAATTGAAACAGAGCATAGGTAATTGTGACTCAGGGATTCTGCAAGAGCAATCCTCCACTCCAAGACTCTATTATGCTAGAAGATGGTCTTACGATGACAGAGAAGTGAAGGATCATGGCTTAGTTATTTCCTAATGCAAGGAGGCTACTGAGATGGAGAAAAACCAATGAACCATCAGGAAAGAGCAGTGCACTTGATAACTGGAAGCACAGAAGATGTTTCTTTCCACAGCACCAGGATCAACTTTCTCCCTTAAGGTGTGAGCAGAGAGAAAGGAGGAGTGAGCTCTCAATCACTCTTCAGTTGCTGCTGTAGAAAGAGTCCAGCCTATGTGCTATTTACATAAGCTAAGAAGAAAAAGAAGAAACGGAGCTGCAGACTCTCACCACTGATTAGTGCTGGTAATTAGCCTGGCAACAGCCGCTGGCTTAACAACTTCGCAAGCAGCCTGGAGCGGAGCTCCGCTTCTCTTGGATTACTTAATGGTAACCACAATGGGTCTCCTCTCACGCTTTAAAGATGGTGTTCAAACATAGCTTAGACATCAGCAAAGTCATTGGCCAGTCATGTAAAAAAAATGCCATATGGGTCACAATGATTCTACCCCATAGGTTCCCCTTTTAACGTGGGATCGCAGTGTAATACATTATCCTTGTTACACACATGTAATAGATCTGCCCACAGCCTCAACAGCAGGGAAAATGTTAGATGTCTGGAAGTGAAAACACTGGAAAGGGATTTATCTTCAGGACATAAATTAATCTCTTTCCACTTTGGCTCTGGAAATTCATGGGTTTGTTTTCTTGATAAGACTTCCTACAGCACTGGCCAACAGGACCTTGGTGGCAGGTAGTTCTAGGCGTGGATGGTGTTATCAAGTTAAATCTGACAGACACGTCTGAAAACCTGGTTTGATGAAATCGATCAGGATACATTTCAGGTTTCTTTGGAATGAATGCTATTACTTGTAGTTGCTCTATCTATTATTCTAAAACCGTAAATATGAAACAAAAACTTCTTTAGATAAGAGAAAGCTATCTGAATCGATGGGAAGCAGCTGTCTGCCTATTTCTGGTGTAACCAAAGTCCATCATTTATATGGGGTTTACATGGAAGAGAGAAAATGTTACTGACATATTTATTGAAAGATAGATGCTAAAAAAAGAATCGGCATTCTAAGTTAATAGTCTGTGAGTTTTCTTATATGAATGTATACTTTTTGTGTATGGAATTTTGAGAATAGTGTATTCTCACATTTCCTTCTTTAATATGTAATGACGCAGTCACATGTTATGAATTGTTGGTTGATAATGCTGGCTAGCATGTTTACTGACTAGTTACTATGCTACTTTATCTCATTTAAGTCTCAAAATCATACTATATGATATACATTGTGATAACCCCCCCATATTGCAGTTGAGAAAATGGAGGCTTAGACTGTATAACTGCTCAGATCACGGAGCTTGAAAGGGTATAGGGGTGCGGGGGGGGGAGGCTCACGCTCAAACCCAGGTGTGCCCACGGCCAAACCATGTTTCTGATGAGTATGCTTCACTGGTTTTTCCCTTGGTGCCTTGATAACCTAGACTTGGATAAATTCCAGGGACAAGGTTGGTAGACATTTTTAGAGAAGAGGAAATGGAAACATGACAAATATTTTGTAACTATAGAGGGAGAAATGGGGGCTCAGAGGAATCAACTGATCTTTAAAGACTATTAGTTGACAAAAAATAGTTAAAAATTTCCAAAAGAAGTCCTATATCTCACACTATATTTAATTTCTTTTGCCTCTGCATTTTATCCTGGAGGTGAAATATTTCAAAATTTCAAACGAGGGCCCCAGGATCATGTGGTACCTCTCAAATAAAAATTTCTTGTATCGTGACTTCACAAAACAAGCTGCCGTGTTCTTTTGTCCAGTAAATCAAGAGAGGGCAGTCAGCATTTGTTAAGCGTGAGACATGCTGTTAAGCCAGTTACTTCATTAATCCTCACAAGCACAGTAGCCATTACTGCAGCTGAGGAAACAGTTTCAGGGCAGGTAAATTTCTTAACAAAAGTTGTACATGTTGCAAACCCTCCGCTGGGACCCTGTGTCTGCCTCATCCCCTTCTTAGGAAGAGATGTACTGTCCCCTGAAAAGTAAGGGAAATGAAACCATTTCCCAAAATAAGCAGATTCTTTTAGTTAAGCTTCCAACTCTCTTTGTTCCAATGCTTCGTTCCTGAGGTTGGATGCATAGTCAATGTGAGTTCTAATTCCAAATCTGCTGCAAAGTTTAAAAAGCTGCCTTGGTGTGTTGTTTCAAGAACTGCCAATCTAATCACCACAGCCTTTGTCTAGGAAACAGAAATCAGCAGGCTGAAGTGTCCAGATTTCCACTTTGTGTTATCTCCGTAGACACACAGCTGCAAATCAGTAGCTACGGGCAGCCTTGTGGAGTGATTCTTAACATCTCCCTCTGAACGTGAAAACTAAGCAAACTGATGAGACTAGTCAGCATGTTTCCTCCATAATGATTCAAGAAGCTGAAATGTAGGATCAGTTCTGAGGCTGAACGGCTGGGAGGCATCCGTGACTCTCCTTCCTGGGCACGTCTTCTCCTCTCCCGTTGTTTTTGGCTAATGAAGGTTTTCACGTCTTGTGGCAGTTTTCCACCCTGTGGCTAGTCTGGAGCATCTGGGATTGCTGAGTTGACTATAGGAGTGAATCCTACTATCTTTTTAGGGCTTGTGTCAGGGAGAACTGCTAGGTCAGTGTCCTTATAACAACTTGTCCCACAAGTCTGTTCTGATCCTAATTCAAAGCTTTGGATGGGTGTAGAATTTCTTAAGCCACCGTGGAAGGGTCACCAATACATATGTGGTCACTATGTTCTCGAGACCTGCTGTTCTTTTGTTCTGCTCACAGGGAGGTAGGAGCTTGTCTACCCCACCCCACATCCCGATGTTCCCTTGGCCTCTGAGCGTTCCTTATTCCTTTGAGTCACCTTCAGCCACACCTCCGTTCCTCGGCATCAGCCTGCACACAGGGAGCTGTGGTCTGAGCTCATCCCCGGGGCTCTCAGAGGCAGCCTGTCTCCCGGGAAGTGCCGTGGTCTGTTTCATGCTCACCCTCACATTCTTCCTGGGTCAGGGTAGGACCTTTTGTTTGGACTTGGGGAGCCCTGGACCAGGTACCGACACTCTGTGATAAAGGTGCCCTAGTAATGCACCAGCACAACAGAAAGAGCAAGGCTTTTTTTAGACTAACTTGACTGAAATACCAGCCCCAGCACATGTTCAACTGGCTTGGAGACGCTGGGCGAGTCTCAGTGTCCTTATCTGCAGAATGAAGTGAATAAATGCTGTGTAGAGCTGTTCCAAGGTCAGAGTCAGTGAACACAGGCACCTGGTGCAGTGTCCAGCTGTAACAGCTATTTAATGCTGCTGGCAATAATCAGATCTTTCAACGGACTTTTGGGACAGTGGGAAGAAAAATGTCACCAACAGTCTTAAACCTTCAGGATAGTTTGTAATCTTGGAAGCAATGAAATCAAGACTTGAATTCTTACGTATCAGCCCTAGTGATCTTCAGGGAATGCCTATCTTGGCTTTGATGAGGTCTTATTTTTTTTTAGTTATTTCAAAGGTAGATCTGACAAGGCAGTGAAAATTCTTCCCCTAGTACTGTATCTGGAGATGCAGCAGGGGGGAGGCCAAGTTAACCCGGTGGAACCTACTGGGAAGCTGAAATTTTAGGTTGAAGAGTTGCAAGGGTTCATTAGACAGCAGAATAGTTTTACAAATGAAGTGCCTGCAGTCAAGACTCTTGGGTCATCTAAAATTAGACTGGACAAACATTTGAGAATGAGCTATGCTGGCAGGGAAACGAGCAAGGTGACCTAATGACTTTTTCCATTTCTAATTTCTGTGACTCTGTAGGAACATCTGTATTTTTTCTGTGCTTTCTTATATATATATATATTTTTTTCTTTTGCCTTCTTGACATTTTTCCCCTGGGATATATTTATAGATTCTACTTACAAAGCTTAAATTTACAACACAAATACCATTTCATACACTATTTAGTCCATTTTAAATCCTGTCTTGCAAATTTCTCCTCTGACAAAGCAACACTGTGCCCTCATGCTGCCTTGTGTATGCTGCTATTTTTGAATTACATGTACAGGACAGTTAATCCATTTCTGATAAGGAATTTACCGTCCATGGGCAGGTCAACTTATGATTTTATGCTATGAAAATATCTGCAAATTATGGTGCATCTGTCATTTTAAGTTATTCCCTGAGACAGAAAGCCAGTTTAAATGTAGAAGTAAACGTTTGTGCTATAAAGATTAAAGAAACAATCTTACAGAAACAACGCTTCCATAGTGGACAATGTTTGAAGGATGGGATGTCAGCGGAGACTGCAATGGGTCAGGAATATATGGAAGGGATTTAGGAGCAAAAGAGCAAAAGCAAGATTGAGGGAAAGTGGGAGAGATCAGCGTGGGGTGAGAGGGCCTCAGAGAAGGTAAATCACAGCATTAGGTTGAGAGAAGTGCTCAGGGCAGGACCAGTGCAGGAAGCCAGGCCTGAGAATTTGGCACACTTTAAAGATTAGAAGAAACAGCTGGAGTTTAGGAAAGTAGCTGCAGTGTCAGGAACTCACCATGGGAGACAGCAGGGCCCAAGAAGGAGCTGGCTAACAGGCTATGGCTTTGACAGTGGGAAAGGCTCTGGACACTAAACTGACTTGGCAGTTTAGCTCTGAAGTTCTATAACCATCATGTTAGGGTGCAAGATACTGTTGGTAGCCTGAAGGTACAGGTGTATGTGAGTGAGAACATTGGAGAGGAATATTATGGAGTGAGAGTTACAGGAAGTGAGATAGTTATTGGCTTTATAACATCTCCAGACACAGGTCTACCTTGATTTCAATATCCTTTTATTTTCAGCTTTTATTCAGGTACAGGATTTTCTATCTGGGAAGTAAAGTGAAATGGAATTAAATGAACATTTCTAGAATACCTTTCATGTAGAAGGTATTTGGCTGGGCATTTTATATATGTAATCATGTCCTGTTACAGCAGCCTGTATAATGGTTATTGTTTCTGTTTCTAGGGAGTATGTGGCTGACAAGGTTAAGTAGGTCACCCAAGTGCACACGAGTAAGTGGTGGCCTTGAACTCACTTCCAGGTATGTGTGAGTCTAAAGTCCTCACTCTTCACTTTACCATTCTGCTTCCTACAGATCAGACCTCAGTGACTGGGCTTTGCACACAACCAGCCCTCAACAGCCTGCTGACTTCCTCCCTCCCTCATTGGCTCCCATGATTGGCCAATCAATGAGTCTCCCCCAGCACCAACTCTCTTAAACAGCCATTCTTTCATTTTTAGAAGTTTTTAGTGGACTCTTTACAGTTACTGCGTTAGGCTACAGAGTTACCTGCATATTCTCTTTCTTTTATGGAGGCGGATGATATCTTGAATTTGGAGATACTAGGGTTTTCTTTGGGGAGGGGAAGAGGGTTGATACATTTTATCTTATTAAAACCAGACTCTCAAGATATAATGACTTTTAAGGAATTCACGAAATAAGAGAATTTTCCAATCTTTATGAGAATGTGGTAACAAAAAGGGGGAGTCACATTTCAAATTGTACGAGTTAGCTCCTTGGGCCCAATTTCAACACAGGCCCACATGTCTGAAGCTCACTTTCCTCCATGACGGTGGTTTCTTTTTTGTCACCCAGCTCTTTCTGCTCTTATTCTTGGTCATGCAAACGTGAGATCTTTGCACGTGCGTTTTGCTGGCCTCTCACTTCTTTTCCAGCCTTGTACTTTTAGCTGGAGATGGCTACAGGACATCTGTAATTGGAGCTCAATTCTATCATTTTTCTTCCATTCTTTCCCCACTAAATATGCATCTTTTCCCAATTCTCGCATTCTAGTCCTCTTCTGGTCACATTGGAATTCTTTTGACCACTTCCTCTAATTTCTACTGCCCATGGAATGGGCTTACTTAAAATGAATGATCATGAGTCTCAAATGGGCATCCAGTGTGGCCCTAAAATCCTAACACAGTTCCCTAGTAAATTTCTTTTTTTTCTCTCTGAGATGGTTTTGTCCTTAAATCCCCTAAACTTTATCTTCCCATTAATTCCACCGATCTAACTTCAAGCATAGGCTCCACATCCTCTGCTTTCCTCCTGCTCCTATGAGTCAAGTGCCTTCACTCCTGTCCCAGGAGGGTCACTTCACTGTGCTCAGTGTCTGTTCCACCTTCTTCTTCTTCTTCTTCTTTTTTTTTTGCTGCTTTTGGCAGGGGCTGGGTTTGAACCTGCCACCTCCGGTATGTGGGACTGGTGCTCTACTCCTTTGAGCCACAGGTGGTACCCTGTTCCACCTTATTTATTTATTAAATCATAGCTGCGTATATTAATGCAATCAAGGAGTACAATGTGCTGGTTTTATATACAGTCTGAAATGTTTCATCAAACTGTTTAACATAGCCTTCATGGCATTTTCTTAGTTATTGTATGGAGACATTTGTATTCTGCATTTAGTAAGTTTTGCCTGTACCCTTCTAAGATTCACCATAGGTGTGGCCCCACCAATTACTCTCCTTCCACCCCACCCTCCCTCCTCCCCTCCCTTGCCCCTTTCCCCATATTCTTGTGCTATAATTGGGTTATAGCCTTCATATGAAACCTTTAAATTAGCTTCATAGTAGGGCTGAGTACATTGGATACTTTTTCTTCCATTCTTGAGATACTTTGCTAAGAAGAATAT
>CAUYRH010111118.1:0-10365 GCA_963574655.1 Perodicticus potto | reverse complement strand
CATTAACTAAGGGCATTGATTTTAATTTGGTTGTCTAGAATACTTCATTTTAAATGTAAATGGCCACTCTGCATATGTGAGGCCCTGTGGTTGAAATCTATGTAATTTGTTAGATGAGCTAAAATGACCATCAGATGAATTTGATTCTACTTAAGCTATTTAACTTGTGAGACTTTCTTGTAGCCATATAGTTCTGTGATTTCATTTGCTATCTACATTTTAAATGTGTTGGCAGTCTGCAAACCTAAACACAAATTGCATTTTATTCATGATTGAGTTATCTTTTATTCTTTATAATTGTATTAAATATTAATTAAAGCACTGGATTCTTGTCGTGTTACAGTATTGGGTGAGTTATTAAAGTTAAAATGCAATAACTTTTTTGGTCTTCGGTCTCATTTTGCATGTATTTTATGGGTTTCCTCTCTATTTTTGGCCTACATATGCACTTGTCAAATGAGCCAAGATTATTCTTACATATGGGTTTGAAGATGGTTGTCAAAACAAATGTGAAATATATTATCTGTTTTTTAAATCATATACACATTTCCACTGAAAATCAAGCAACATTTATGAAGAACTCAGCTACCTCTGATGTTATTCTTAGGTTATTGTGCCTGACTTCTAGTAGCTTAAGATCTAGATGTTTCCAACAAGATTTTCATATCTATTTTGTAGTTGGAGAACTAAAAGAGAAGAAGACAAAATGACAATTTAAAATAGCCAAAAGAAGTAAATTATAAGGTTACACTTACATGCCAAAGTCTGTTTGTCTAAACTCTGATTTGAGCACAAAATAAAAGGTTGAATAATAATAAAATTTCAGTTAGTATATTAGGTCACTGTGAGATAAACTGTAGACCATGAGGCTCATAAAATAATGAGCCAAATTATCGTAGCATATATCCAAATATTGGAGTGTCCACTCTGTGTCAAGCATTGGGTTAGCACTAAGAAAATAATACAATACAAGCAAAAACAGACATGGCCCCTACTCTCACAGAACTTAAAAATGTTGTGGAGGAGAAAGACATTCAAATAATTGCACAAATAAGTGAGATAAATGATAAAGGAAAGGTATATGGTTTATATTACAGCTTTTAATGAAGAGAGCACTAGAAAAATTTTTCCTGAGAAAGTGACCTTGAAGTATAAAGGACTTGTAGTAGAAGGTTCGTTTGAGGAATTAAATAAGGACTGATAAGCTGGAGTGTAGAAAGTGGTATACAAGTTGAGACAGGCAAATAGACAAGGACTCTTGCAAAACTATACATTACAGAGTCTTGTAGGCCATGGTAAAGACTTCCAGTTTATATCTTTAAAGCACTGGGAAGCCATTGAATGTTTTGTGGCCTGTATCATGTTTTGAATGATCACTGTCTGCTGGAAGGAGAATGGATTACAGGGAGATTGACAGAGTGTACTAGTTGAACCCTAACACCTGTTCTCTTCATCTATGGTAATAGATCTCCCAATTTTTAGCTGAGCACATTGCTGCCTAGGTATAGCTATGTACAAAATTCTGACCAATGTGAGTGAGTATAAGTGAATTTCTGAACTATTCCCTCCAAAGTTAAAAGCAAATGCTCTCTTTCCCTTCCACCCCCTTTCTGCTGGCCATAGTGTGAGCATTGTGGTGAGACATCTTGGATCATTCAGGGAAAAACAACTCCCTACAAATGCCAGAGCAACCAGCTGGTAGGAACTTAGGTCCTTGTCATCATGGAGTTACTATACCAACTTTGTACTGCTTACTTTTTTTTTTTTTGCAGTTTTGGCTGGGGCCAGGCTTGAACCTGCTACCTCTGGTATATGGGGCCGGCGCCCTATTCCTTGAGCCATGGGCACCGCCCCTGTACTGCTTACTTCTTTTGGCTGTTGCATGAGAAAAAAATAAACTTCTATCTTGTTTTAGCCATCTTTGAGTCTCTGAACAGAACTCTAACCTGTATCCTACTAATGCAAGAGGCAAAAGTGAAAGCAAGGGGACCAGGTAGATGACAAATGAGATTGAGAGCGGTGGATATATTCAATGTAAATTTTGGAAGTAATATTAAAATATGTATTTTGTTGTTACAGTTAAAATACAGATTTTAAAGGCAGTAAGTTCCTTTATTAAGGCACTTCAGTACTAGTAATTGAAAAAGTCTAGCAATATTAAATGTTTGAAACAGTAAGAGTGAGACTCTGTCTCAAAGTTTGAAACAGTGCTATATAACAATGGTTCTCATATTTGGCTTCATATTGGTATCACGTGGGAAGTTTCAAAAATTACTCTACCTCAGACTAACCCCCAAGTCTCCAATTGGGGTGCAGCCTGAGCATCACAATAGTTAAAAATCCCCAGGATATTTTAATGTGCAAATAAGTTTGAGAACTATCAGTATATAGTACTGTTTTAAGCATGTGTTAGTTTTATTAGAGCTCAAGCTTTACCCGATATTTTGAACTTTCTACCCCTTTAAGTGTACTCTCTGCATATCTGTTATGAATTGTGCTGATGGGAAGGGAAAATTAGAAATTGATAATTTCTAAACAAATCTCATTTTCACAGAGCTAATCTAGCATGTCAGATCTAGAAAAGACCTTATAGATAAATCCTAATCCAGCCTCTTTTATTGTACAAGTGAAAGAAAGGGACCAGACAGGTTTTTATTTTCCCAAGGATATACTAGTGTTGCAGAGTCAGCCCTTGTAGAAATGTGAATGTTCAGAGTACCACCTAAAGTGTGAGTAAACATCAAACCTTTATAGATTGGAATTTGAAGCACAATGAGGTTGAAATAAAAAGGTAGCAACTGATCTATCAAAACCAGAACTAGATCCAGTTACCATCCATAATGTACAAGTTGTATGATCTAAAGTTCTTCAACTTGAAAGTGCATTGTGATTACCTGGACAGCTTCTTTAAGTGCAAATTACTAGATTTTCCCTCAGATTCTGATTCAGGATGATGGAGGGTAGGACCCAGGAATCTTCATTTTTATAACCTTCCAAGGGATTCTAACGTAGGTGTTCCACAGACAAAAGTAAAAACACCGAGTAATCACTTAGATCACTCATCCTTCTGCAAATTACATTAAGAGTTAAAAAGAAAATTAATTCTTTTGATGGGTACTTCTTATTCCAGGACTAATTTTACTCAACTGCAAATGTTTGAAAACAATTTAAAATTACCTTTGTGAGTTATGACTGTCTGAAAGCCATAAAAGAAAAACATAAAATCACTTAGATATAAGGTATATAATGCTGGTTACCATATAAAGTCCTACCCTGACCTCCAGAGCAGTGCAACCTCATATTTTAGTAAAAATTTTGTGATACAACAATGCTGGCATAAGCTTTTATGAGAAAGCTGTCATTTTTAAGGGACATAATGATTTAACTTGTGCAAAAATATAATGTGAAGACTTGAAACTAGCATGTTAGGGTTATTTAAGAGGAAGGCAGTGTTAAAGGCCAAGGTGTGTCTTTCTACCTTTCTCCTTTGTGCATAGAAACACACTTCCTTTTAAAGAAACAAAGAGGGGGTGGCGCTTGTGACTGAAAGGAGTACAGCACCGGCCCCATAAGCTGGAGGTAACGGGTTCAAACCCAGCCCTGGCCAAAAACCACAAAAAAAAAAAAAAAAAAAAAGAAAAGAAAAGAAAAAGAAACAAAGAGGACTTGGTTTTATTACAAAAAGAGAGGATAAAGATGTATATATTTCTTTTTTCACTTAAAATATATATCATGGACATAAGGTCTTTAATAATATGTAGTAAAGTCCCGTTGGCACATTTGCTATGCATATTTCCCCAGTGTTTCGCTCACTACACATTAATACTGAGTGGGCAAATGTTCTGCTGTAATTTCTTTGTTGATAGCATAGCCTGTTCTTTTTTATTTCCCCAGGGTTTAATAAATACTCAGCTGTCTGCTGGCTTTAAAGAATTATTAACTTTTCAAAAAGATTCTTTAATCCAGCTATAATTTATTTTTTGATGTAGGTTGAGGAGGAAATGAGTATGAAACTGATTATTGTTCTCTTTTAACTTAGTAACCAATTGTCCCATCACCCTTTATTTAATGGTGCTTTTGCTTATTTTTTATTGATATATCATGGCTTTATATACTTTTGGAGTACACGTCATATATTTATGCCTATATACAATGTATAATGATCAAATCAAGATAATTGGGATATCCATCCCTCAAACATTTATCTTTCTTTATGTTAGGAGCATTACAATTTTTCCTAGCTGTTTTGAAATATAGAATAAATTATTGTTAACTATAATTTCCCAGCTCAGTGCCTGTGGCTCAACGGGCTGAGGCGCCAGCCACGTACACCTAAGCTGGCTGGTTCGAATCCAGCCCGGCCCGCCAAACAACAATGGTGGCTGCAACCAAAAAATGGCCGGGCGTTGTGGCAGGTGCCTATAGTCCCAGCTACTTGGGAGGCAGAGGCAGGAGACTCGCTTGAGCCCAGGAATTGGAGGTTGCTGTGACCTGTGATGCCATGGCACTCTATTCAGGGTGACAGCTTGAGGCTCTGTCTCAAAAAAAATAAATAAATAACTATAATTTCCCTATTATACTATCAGATATTAGAAGATAGTCCTTCTGTGTAACTGTATTTTTGTGCCCAACAACAAACTTTTCATCTCCCTCCCCCTTCCCTTCCCAGCCTCTGGTAACCATGGGGGAGACATAGGAGGAGGGATGAACCAGGAGAGCGTTTCCTTGGGGTATCTTTGGCCTGAGTTGTTTCTCTTGTTATCACAAACATATATTATTACTTTTGTAATTTGAAAAAGAGAATTTTCATTTTAATGATGTGAAGAACACCTGAAGACAAAGAATATATAACCAAAAATCAGGAAGAGAAAAAGTGCAGCGAGTATACAATAATATGAAAAAGATATGTTCAGTCTCACTAATAAAGAAATAGAAATGAAAAGAAAATATTTTTGATACTGTGGTAAAAGTATCAAATTATGATTTGTAAAAGTATGTCAAAGCAAGCTCAGTGCCTGTAGCTCAAGCGGCTAAGGCCCCAGCCACATCACGAGAGCTGGTGGGTTTGAATCCAGCCCGGGCCTGCCACACAACAATGACAACTACAACTAAAAAATAGCCGGGCGTTGTGGCTGGCACCTGTAGTCCCAGCTACTTGGGAGGCTGAGGCAAGAGAGTCTCCTAAGCCCAGGAGTTGGAGGTTGCTGTGAGCTGTGACGCCACGCACTCTACCGAGGGCGACAGCTTGAGGCTCTGTCTCAAAAAAAAAAAAATATATATATATATATATATATATATTTCAAAGCAATGATGGCCAAGGCAAGGGAAAAGAAGATAAAATCACCATAATCACAACATGAATCATTCTAACCCATTCTAACCCATTTAGAAAGCAAATTGGCAAAATGCATTAAGATTTTTTTTTACATGTTCAAATCTCAAACTTTCAGCCTATTGAATCCACTGTAACTATATCCTAAGATATCTTAAGTAGAGAAAAAAATATCGTCCAGAAAAAAAATTTTTTTTTTGAGACAGAGCCTCAAGCTGTCCCCTGGGTAGAGTGCCGTAGCATCACAGGTCACGGCAACCTCCAATTCCTGGGCTCAAGCGAGTCTCTTGCCTCCACCTCCCAAGTAGCTGGGATTACAGGCACCCGCCACAACGCCCGGCCATTTATTTTTGGTTGTAGCCGTCGTCGTTTGGCGGGCCCAGGCTGGATTTGAACCCGCAAGCTCAGGTGTACGTGGCTGGCGCCTTAGCCGGTTGAGCCACAGGCACCGAGCCTGTCCAGAAAATTATAACAGCAAAAATATTGTTTAAAGTTTTGACCAAATGAACAAAAATGGAATGACTACGTGAGGTGTATCCATTAATGGGATATTATGTGTCTAATAAAACACTGCCTACAAAGACTATAGAAAAAATGAAAAATGCTTGAGACATATGGTTACATTTTAGAAATTTAAAAGTATGTAGCTACAGCTATGGAAGAAAAATCTCTACATGAAATAATGAAGTTTTACAAAAGAAAATTATTTAGCAAAATTTGATTTCTAATGGATTTAGCTAACTCCTCACCAGTCTGTTTTTAAGCTATTTCATGAGAAGTTTTTTTTTAAGGACCAATTTAATAACTGGTAGAAAAGGTCAAATCAGATTTCTGTGACTTTATTAATTATTTGAATGTTGAAGGCTAATATTGAATTTATCAGAAATGACTGTCCATCAGCAATCAGCAAGCTAATGGTTTTGACAAAGGTATTTATAATAACAGAAATGACATTTCTGTTTTCAGTCTTATGATGTTCTTTGTCTAGTGAATACAGGTTTTTGTTTTTTGTTTTTTGTTTTTTTTGTGGCCAGAGCTGGGTTTGAACCTGCCACCTCCGGCATATGGGGCTGGTGCCCTACTCCTTGAGCCACAGGTGCCACCCAGTGAATACAGGTTTTAATATGACCTTTAAAAACACTTCAAAATGGCAGTGGTAATAGCAAAATGATCCACTATTTCTGTCTACTCTTAAATAGAACATAAGCTGGGTGGCGCCTGTGGCTCAGTGAGTAGGGCACCGGCCCCATATACCGAGGGTGGCGGGTTCAAACCCGGGCCCTGCCAAACTGCAACAAAAAAATAGCCAGGCATTGTGGTGGGTGCCTGTAGTTTCAGCTACTCGGGAGTCTGAGGCAAAAGAATCACCTGAGCCCAAGAGCTGGAGGTTGCTGTGAGCTGTGACACCACAGCACTCTACCGAGGACGACAAAGTGAGACTCTGTCTCTACAAAAAATAAAAATAAAAAAAAAAGACCATAAGCTAATGCACAAGACCTTTATACTTTTCAGTTCAATTATATGAATTACTAGGTAATTACTAGGTAATTATTATGTATAAGACGTTGCTAATACCAGGTACTATGGGAGGATACACAGATGAGTAATTGGCAGCTGAGATATGAGCCTTTCTAGGCTCATTTATATGATACATCTGTTGAGATTTATTCAACAGCTTCTGCTGCTGACTTCCTGAGCTCCTCTCTTTCAGTTGGTGGTAACTGTTAGTTCCCACCTTTAGGGTTCACCCCAATGTCAATATCTTAGCTACAGAAAAAAAGTAAGGTGAAGATGGAGGGAAACAATTATTCATCATTTCCATCAACAATGTCTCCTCTTTTCTATTGTGTCCCTTGACTCTGGTAGTCAGTCTTCCTGATTCCAGACTACTTGCCTTAGACTTTGGACTGCCATTATTCCTCCCTTCCTTTGAACATGGTGGCTTCTGTTGTCTGAGGCCTGATGCCTGTGTCTCTAATTTGCTGACTCTCGGCCCAGTCAGACTCTTGATATCTCTGCCTTGTTCATTCTTCTATTCCTTCACCAGCCCTTGGCACACATTGCAATCTCCCTATTCCAGCAATTTGCCCAGACCAGTTGACCTGTAACAATACGTGTCTGAGTGCTGATTAAAAACAGAGCTTAAAGCAGTGCCTATGGCTCAAGGAGCAGGGCACTGGGCCCTACATGCCAAGGGTGGTGGTTCAAGCCCAGCCCCAGCCAAAAACTGCAACAAAAAATAAATAAATAAATAAAATTAAAAGAGCCTAAAAGGAAACAATGAAAAAAATTAAACTGTCTATATGCATTTGGAAGAACTAAAACTAAAACTCCAAATGTAGAAAATTAAACCTTGACACATCATAGGGAAGTGTAAAAAAATTAAAACTTGAACAGTGTTTTTTAGACTATAGCACATGGGACATAAAAATTACTGGGATGCAGTAACACATAGGTATCAATCAACAAATATTTACGTGCCTACCATGGGCAAGGCATTGTACTTGAAGGTATCTCTAGCCACTAAAATATGTTTATTTTCCAACAAATAAACAAGGTAACAGAGGATATTCCCTGGAGAGCCTGTTAACAAAACACACACAGAGACAAAAATTACAGAGGAAAAAGGTAGTAAAGTCATTAAAATCTATTAAAAATACGGATCTTAACTTACTCCCAGCCAAACTGGTTGATAGCATATTTCAGTAGGGCTTGGAAAACCAGTTTAGTGTTTTAGATATTCTGAGAGAGGTGACTTTCAGCTTTGTCACGTGGGAGTCCCAGGAGTCCAGTTCCTCATTCCAATCCACTCCTTGTTTATGAAAATGCATTAGCTGGAACAGTAAGAAGAAAAAAATTTTACTGCAGGAAGTCATCCAATTCTGATAAGTTGACATGTAGAATAAAGTTGATGGTGTTATTTATTCCTAAGGTAGTGCTGGATAAGGGTTACGTGTGTGTACCTTTGGAGGCGGGGAAAAGGGAATGTAGATAACTAAAGTGAAATAGAGCTGATGTATTCAGAGCTTATGTTGCTAGAGGTGAGATCAGTTTACTACCCGCAACTGAAATTTCAAACTTCTGTTTAGCAGGGACGTGAGTGGACAATGGTGACTGATAGTTAGAAATACCAGCAGACATCTTAAACTTTATGCTCAAGTGAAAGAGCAATGAACCACCAGAGTAGCTCCAGGGATTTTTGGCTCCTTGTAATTTTTACCTTTTTACTGAAAAGTGTAGCATCTTTTTCAATGAATGCCTATGTGACTGTGACTTTTTACAACGAAACCAGCAACTCCACTACAGTAGAGACATGTGAATGTGGTGTTTATGGATTAGCTTCACCAATGGCTAATTCCATGGGGCTGGTGAGCATCCCTAAGAACAATAACTACCAAGCTTGTGACTACAACACTGAGTTTACTAATACCAAGAAGCCCTGGATTGCACTGATAGAAAGAGGTAACTGTACATTTACAGAAAAAATTCAAACAGCAGGCAGAAAAAATGCTGACGCCGTTGTGATTTACAACGCTCCAGAGACTGGCAACCAGACGATACAGATGGCAAATTTTGGTAAGTCCTAATGGATTCCCAAAGAGGGTTAATGCCTTTTTTATTTTAAAATTGTATTTCCATCTAGGATCTGGCAATGATGTTGTAAAACAATCTTACTTTATTGTTGTTTTTAAGCCTGGCACTACTTAGAATTACTTTATTATTATTCAATATTTTGTATTAATTTGTCTCAAGGACAATAGCAATTCATGAAATGGTTCCATTTTATTTCAGGTTTTCTTAGCTATATTAGTTTTCTCCCAGTGTGCATTACATAATTGCTTTTTAATAAACTGTGCCTTTACCTCTAACCATCAAAAAAACTTAATTTCATTATCAATTTGTACTTTTCAATTTGATACATTTTTTTCCTGCCAAAGAAAGCATTGCCACTCTGATGAAAATGGGAATTAACCCCATTCTAAGGAGTCTACTTTCTTTATATCGAAACTTAGCGATCCTGAGGATTTTAGGTTTCCTTTCTATATATTTGAGTATGTAAAACTGCAAAACTGATTCATTATTATGATTGAATAGTAGCGTAGTGTAAGTGCATACAATGTAACAGAAATGAGAATTTGACTGTACTATATGCGTGTAAGATTTGAATCTGTTTGAAGGACTAATGCATAAAAAATAACTGAGAAATTTACCCATTGAAAAGGGTATGGTTTAGGGTACATTAGATAACACTGTAATTCACATCAAAAATAAAGATTTCCCTTAGAAATGTTTACTAGTGACCTCTTAAGTAAATAGAATAATCTAATTTACTTTGTAAAGAAATTTACTCCTGAGAATTACTGTTTTTATTTTAATTTATAAAACATATACTACTCTCCAAGTAAATGTTTTTTTAAGCCAACAAGAAAGCAGACTTCTAACCACAGTTTTCTAAGCTGTGGACAGGTATATGTATTTTCTCCCCCAGCCTTGGCCAAAGGAATAACAAAAAATGAATAATTTCCATCAAGGCAAGAACTGACAGTAAATGAATACTATATTTTGATAATTGGTGTTATCATCCCCAAATATGGCCTCTAAAAAAGTTAATTCAAATTAAACACATTTTAGAATTATGAAAAGGAGAAAATCAAATTTGTGTTAAAAATAGTAAAGTGCTTGGAATATTCCAAGCTGTATACATGCAACGTGGCAGGTTAGTACTAATGTTTTTAAAACAGACTACTTGTTTCTATGGGTATTGAAAAAAACAGGTAAGGTAGTCTTTCAGCAGTAGAAAATTACTCAGCAGTACAAAATTCTACTTGCTACCTTTTCTAACACATCCTGGACATTGCCAGAGCTCAGTCACTCACATTTTTTTAAAGTTAAGAGGATAAAGGGTGAGATCACACTTGTGGTGCATATTTGAAGGGTCAGGAGAAAACTTCTAAATACGGAGCAAAAATGTTTTCACATAGTAAATGAGAAAATCTCATGAATGTTATGTCAATCAGGTTGATAAAAATATC
>CAUYRH010111117.1:0-27781 GCA_963574655.1 Perodicticus potto | reverse complement strand
AATTCTTTCCTATAACTAAATCCTCCTCTACTTATAATTCTTTCCTATAAATAAATCCTAACTTACCACCACTATTGTGGTCCGTCGATTCCTTCTTCGAATCGCCGAGACCAAGAGCCTGAAATTCCGGTATCACTATCAATAGCATTTCAGTAGTAAAGATAGTTTTCCAGACAAACACATACCTGCAGGAGCAGATCAGAAGTGGGTCTGACACGCTGTTGGAATAGGATGCTTAATGTTCGGTTTTGTTGTTCCAAATCAAACACTCTTGTCTTCAACTTTACGCATTCTTCCCTTAGATCCTACAACAAACACAGTGAAGGTGCAAAAGTCTATAACTGAAAGCTGTCTTTGCATATTATCACCATATTTTATATGATTTTTCAGATACATTAGTAAAAAATAATATTTTTATTCTTCAAAGTTCCCAGAAATAAATCACACAAAGCGTTTTCTCCCACAGACCATGCTCTGATAGAATTATTATGTGCAAGGAAGACCAATTTTTTCAAAAAAGCACCTTGAAATCAGAAATGCATTAATCTAGCATGCTATTTTTGAAGACAGTAAATCTTAGCGATACAAAGTCAATTTAAGTTTCCACCTATATATCTATCGCCTTTTCACTGTCTTCATAAAAGCAATCATAAAGCTCAAACCACAAGGACAACAATGTTTTTGCAGTGAATAGAAATTTGATGAACTAAAGAAACTATCACTTTTGATGGAGCCTTTCATAGTCATTTGTGGAAACAAGTTGAAATTCTTGGCTTTGTGTCTGATAGAGTCAGTGAGGCCTTTTGTGGAAGAGAAGTAACTCTCTAACACTTTTAAAAGGCTGGTTGTAACCTGCACATCCTCTGAACCAGCAGATTTCCTTATCTTCTGGGGCATTTTGGTCTCAGTTTGGGGGAAGAACCACAGTAACCCTACCCTGGCTGGCATCCTTTTGGAGCGGCTCTTTTGAATAGTTCAAACACCAGAGACCTTTTCCCCAGCGCATAGGAGGAAGGTGACCCAGGGGAACTGCCTTCCAAACTGACCGTGATAAAGGTACTTGTGGTACTTAAATGTCCATACTCTCTTTGATGGGGTTTCAAGACAGACTCAGTAGAATAAAGCCCCAAATTCAAGGTTCTTAGGAAGCTGACCCTATTCTACATTTCAAACTTTATCTTTCACTATTTCTTGATTTTAAGTCTTCTGTTCTCACTATGCAGAGAACAAAGGTTTGGCTTGTTGTTCTGCAAAACTATGCATTCCTGCCAACCTCTCCCGTCCTTCCCTATCACTTTTCCTCTTCCCACACCTCCCTCTTCCAGTCCACGTTTGGCACTTTGACTGACGCCTGATTCAAACCATAACACCTCTTTGATGACACTTTACCTGGCATCCTCTGAGGCCTGCCTCCTCTTCTGAACTCCAGTCAGCCCTCGATGCCCCTTCTATGACCCTCAGCATATACTACTTTGTATTCATTTTATCTTTTGTGCTCTGGACTTACCTTGTCAATTAGATGTCATGTTTCCCACCAGGCAAGCACAAGAAGATGCAGAAATAAACAACCCCACAAGTATACTGCCCTTATGTTCTTTGCATTTTGTCACCCAGCAGAGTGCCACCTAATGTAGGAGCTTATTGTAATAAGCATTTGCAATTATTTTGCTAAAGGGGATTTTGATGACAAATTCTACTCTTAAGCAATTGGTGAAATAAAGAGAGTTGAACTTTCCCAATAGTTATAGTTTGCAGATCTCTATTAGTCTGACATGGGGATATTATTGGCTTTACTTAAGACTTTGCAGGCAAGTGGGAGCACCAGTCAACAGTTCTGATCTCTCCCCCCAGGTCTAAATAGCAGTCACAGAAGGGAGGGGGCCTGTTCCACAACCTTGCATCAAACTAACTTTGAAGCTAGAGAGATCTAGCTTTTGAGGCTTTACCTGAGCATGCCTCATTATATCCAGGTGTGTTAATTCTATTTAAACAAGTTGAAGAAACAGGCTAATGTGTGCTCCACCACACAGTTTCTACTTTCCTCACCTTTGTTAGTTAAATGGGGAAAGCTCATGCTTTCAACCAATTGGTCCCTACAAATCCAAACAAAAGAAATGCCGGGTTTGGAATGAGGCGCATGGGTATAAGATCTAGGAGGGTAGGGACAGGCATGTGCCCTTTTTCTTGCTGTTACACACATCACTTGGCAGAGGCCATCTGGGGCCTACCCACTGCTCAAATTAAAAGCCTAAATTTGTTTTCTTTATTTAGAATTCACTTTCTCTCTGTGTCTTACACTTATTGTTGTTCTTAGCATGTATATAACACTCTTGGTTCCCAAACACTAATTGTGTTCAGTACTGCTAATTAAGTAATTAATAAAACTTGACTGTGAGGTAGATAAATATTAATAGTACCTATTGGGTGGGAAAACACAATTACTCTCATTTGCAAGGTGAGGATATGGAAACAGAAACACAGAAGTGTGGCAGGGAAAGGGGGACCTAAAAGCTCCAGCAACCACAATTTTTAGTAGCAAAACAGAATAACCAGATAAGTTCTTCAGATGTGTAAAGGAGAAAAAAAAAAAAGGAATAAAAGAAAAAAAAACAATATGCTCTATAGGGTTTTTATACAAGTGCCCAAATTTCAACCCAAATTTCGGCTGTTACTGTTACTGAAGGTAAGGCAAAAGTTCATTAGTGGGCACACAAGTTATTGACCCTGAGAACTCTCTGCTCATCACTTGTTGCCTTGTTCAACTCAGCACGTGGCAGAGGGGAGATGGAAGGCTTTAGAAATGGGAAACTGGTCTTATAATCATTAACAGAAATGAGCTAAGTCCTGTAGACAGAAAATAATTGCTGCTTGCAATTGCTGTTTTACAATATTCTCATTCTCTTCAATCAAGCTGTGGATGGTAACTGAGAGCAGCTTTCCAAGATGCTGTAACACAGAACATGCACAAGAGCAGCTACTCTGACCCTGTCAGTTACAGAGCCAAGACCTAGCCTTGTTCCCCAAGTAAGACTTTAGAAACAAAAGAACTCTCCCCTGTGTTGGATGTCACAGTCTAGAATTATGGCTCTTGGGAGGACCTGGACCATCTTCCCTCCCTCACAAACCTTTTTCTTCTAAGAAAGAAACAGACTTTGCTAACAGGTCATGAAAATATAGGGTTAATTATTGTGATATGAAAAGGCAGCATGATAGCATCATTTTATCATGAGGGAAAGAATGCCAAAGGTCTGAGTACATTTAATCCCAAGTTAAAGAAAATAATATAGTGGTGTTGGGATTCAAGACAATAGCCGGACCTGTTTTCCTTGCGCTGTGCACGTCATTATCAGTTAGCAGCAGAGACTAAGGCACTGTAGTGAAGGTGAGAGAGACGAGCAAACCGCATTGAGCAATGAGATACACTAGTCTAAGGGGTCTCCGGTCATCTTAAAGATCCCAAACCATCACTTCCCCAGAGGATCCACTGTAATCCTACTAAGTTTCACCTGCACTTGGGCTGAAAAAGATTCTAAAACCACTGCCATAAGTACCTGTGGGCATATAGTTACTTTATGTACTTAAGAGTAAAACTATTATTAGCATCAGGCTGAAGTAAATTTGTGAAAAAGCTGATTACTTATACACAGGAAATATACTGACATTACCACCTGAGTACTGTTGAAAATTATTTAAAACTGATTTTATCAAGTAAAACTGATATTACAGTGGTATGCCCAAAATTTCAGAGGCAGTGTCTATCTTGAGAATACACCGGGTTTGGGGTTGGAGCGGGCTTTGACCTTGAAGAAATGGTTTATTCCAATTAGGCTTCAGTCTCCTCACCTGTAGACTAAGGCGCTACACAAAACTGGGCTTGATGTCTCACCTGCTTCATGGGATGGCTTGTCAGCTGCCCTGTTGTTCCTTCCCTGGAGTTTAATGGCCATCAAACCCACCAGCGTCTCTGGTCACATCCCTTCTCAGCAGTTTTTACTGATACATGCCTATCTCTACCATAAGCATTAAGACTTCTGTAAAAAGAAAAGCCATTTCTGGAAATGGCTGGTCACATCTCAGACTGACCAGGTGCTTAACAACAAACACCTAAAAAGGCAACCAGGTGACACAAATGTGTGACTGAATTAGAATAATGCACAGGAAGCACTGGAAGTGGCAAGTACTGTGGCAAACTGAGCACTACGAGCCTCCATCCTCAAGGCCTTCAGATTAAATCATTTTTAATCCGGGTGATGGCTAAACACTTTATAGAATGTTGCTGAACTGAGCCCATTACCAAAGCTAGTTGATAATCTCAGGATTAAAGGCTTGCTAAGGTCCTCGGCAACTGTGAATTTCTAGGGTTCCAAACACGATTGCTTCTGAGAAAAGCTGACTCCACAGTCAGTTTTTCTCTATGCATGTCAGAACCTGAAAGTTCTTGCCAGAAAAGACCAGCAAAAAGTCACTTGCCCTTTTGTTTTATTAGCAGCAAGCATATCTAACCATTGGATTTCAACCCATCTGTTGATTTTCACAGCTTCTCTCTCTGACCTACCAAATACAGTGGAGACAAACAGTAAACAACGGAATGGCTCTCAGAGCCTGTGGTTTGCAGTGTAGCAGCCACAGGTTACAGTGCAGGCTCTGCTGGCGCCAAGCAACTGGAATTATGGGCAAATTATTTTCTTAGTCTTACCTCACAGGTCTGCAGTGAGAACAAAATGACTTAATGTGGTTAACACGCTGATGTGGGGTCTGACTGCTTGTAAGTGCTCAGTAAACATAAACAAACCCTCTTCAGGAACCAGATCATACATGCAGCGTTGTGAAAGAAGGGGACAGAGATGGTCCGACTGTCCCTCCTATGAGAGAAAAACGTAGGGCTTTGGAGTTCTTTCAGCTACAAGCTACAAAATTGTTTTCTAGTTCTATCCAAATGGCTGTCCAACTTATACCAGGCTTATTCCATTATGGTTAAGAAAAATACCATATGAATATTTGGTTATTCCAAAGGACATGCAAATAAGCCTGAGATTGTTGATATGGAGAAATTAACCGTGAGAAAATGCTTTCCTTCCAAGGTTGGAAGTGGCAAAGAAAAAAAAAAAAACCACAGGAAAAAAACCACTGAAAAACCTAGGAGAGTTACATTATCAGCAAGTGTAATTGATGTAATAAAGATAAAATATATTTCAGACAAAAAATATGGGTTTAGCCTGAAATATTGATTTCATTTGCACTTGTAGACTTGGACCTATGATTTGGAGGCATAATGGGAAGGGAGCTGGGTTTAATATTCTTGCTTTAGCATTATTGATCTAAGGGAGTCTGCTCTTAAGGAAATCTACAGATTTTGAGATAAACTGAATTACTGGACTTAGGACACCATCTGTACATTTAACAGGAGCTGCTAAACTTAGGGAAATACATTTTTTTTCTATCAGGACTGGTAGATTCTATCACTGCAGGATACCTGTCTGGGCCGGTTCACAGTATGTCCTGAGAAATGCTCCTTTGGTTGCCCAGTGAAGAGCTGAAGCCATCACAGATTTGCTTTTCGTCATAACAAATGATATATTCTAAAACTGCATGGTTATGCCTGTAATTTCACCTCAAGAATTTTTCTGTGACTAGAATAAATCACTCACGATTTTCTGTTTTTCTCTGTGCCATCTACGTCCCTCTTTAGAATCTGTTTTCTCATCTGCATTTGGAGTATGTCTTATTTCCTATATTGTGGTCTTAACTAAAAAGAAATTTTAGTTTTTTGTGAAGCAATTTTACAGCCCCTTTAAAAACTCGAAGGCACACAATTCTGCAGAACGTGATTCTTCTGGCATCTCGGAAAGGCCCTGGCATCTCTCCCTGCCCCGTGGTGTCCCTGAGGGACGCTATCTCACGGCAGCACGTCTCTCTGTGTCTCACTGCTTAACTGTACCCAGCTCGATTTATCTGTTTACTAGTTATTATTTGGATTTGTGTAGCTATTTTTTGTGGCTGACGTGAAGGGCCCCATTTTCCTTTTTATTGTACCAGACAGCTTCCTTGTCTCTTTCCTGAGGCACCATTAAAAAGACAGGTGTAAGAAGTCTTTCAGCAGTTGCACTGGAGCGGAGATACCTGCTCCCTTCCTGCTTTAGGTTTGTGATTAAATGAGCATGGACTTTCCAAACAGGGGGAAAATAATTGAGAAATTAAAGCCTTTGGAAACGGAAAGGCATTCAAAAATGTTAGAATAGAAATCGCAAGTTTTCCAGTATCTGTTTCTCATCTTCTTCCACATTAGTGTGACAATCAATTTTCACTTGGGCACATACCCACAGAACAGAGATTTCTTTGCCAGCTCCACTGGGTGCCAGCTTCACTATGTGACTAAAGTCTGCCCCAGGAAGCAAGGATGCATGAAAGCTTTGGGAAGCCTCCTCTAAAAGACAGCTAGTGTCTACCCTTTACCCTCTTCATATACTTTAGCTTTTTCCTTCCTGATGACTGGAGGATGGATGTGATGACCAGAGCTAGAGGAGTCACTTTGCACTATGAGGTGACCTTGGAAATGGGGACCACATGGAATAAGACAGAAGCCAGAGACTCTATAAACATGATGAGCAGAGCTACCATACCATCCTGTACTACCTATGTGCTGACTTCTGTAAAAGAAAGACCTAACATTTTAGTTTATTTACCCCCTATTTTGTATCCCTGTTACTCATGATGGAACCTAATTTTAACCCACATACGTAGACTCAAAACTCTTTATTTATGTGATGTTAGTGTAAAATTTGAAGATATTAAGATTATTTACAGAAGGAAACATGACATTTTGACAGAAGTAGTAGGGGAGGAAATCTAGTAAAAATTTTATCATAATGCTTGTATAGTATAAATTAAAAATAATGTTTATTTATCTGCATGAGAAGCAGTCAAATTCTAACAAAATTATTTTCAACTAAAAACGCCAAAATGATATAAATTATTTTTCTCTCATTAGTTGCATCTTCCTGAATATGCTGCATGATCTAAGATTTCCTTTTGGAGAAGGAATCTCCATTTCACAGAAAAAGAAATCAAAATAAACAAAATCTGAGGAACAAGAATTTAGCTTCTCAAAACCATTATGGCTAGAGACACAAAACATTCAATAAAATGCATCAAATAAGCCAAATTTGGGCAAACAAATTTGGGCAAAGCATTTATCCGGTGTGCTCCTAAAAGGTGATCTCATGTTGTGTGAAACGAGAGACTGGGAAGATAGCAGAGGAGTAGGTATCGAAATTCCATGTGTAGCAGTTACCATTTATTTTACAATTACAACTCGACTCCTATAGGAACTTGACCAGATGCTTCCTTTCTTATTATTACCACAGCAGTCATTGGGGGTGGGAATTATCATCCTCACTTTACAAAAGAGGGACTAAGGTACAGAGAAATGAAATAACTTACTGAATCTCAAAGATCTCTTGCTCTTTCTAATGCTGTCCAAAGAGGATATCCGTTTTATGGGAATAGGCAGACTCACCAACTTATTTAAAGTTTGCATTTACTAACTAAAAATGATAGATTGGCTACTCTTCCTGGGTACATGGAAATCTTTCATCTTCAAATGGCTTTCTATTATTTTACCAAGAAACTGAGTTTCATGACTCTAGTGATCATTGATGTTACTTCATATACCATCTAAAACCACATGGTTTTAACCTACATGAACGAATACAAAAGTATCGCATTTGTCAATCACAACTTCTAAGTCTGACAACATGAGTCCAATCTAGCGATATGAGTACCCAGAAAAGACCAAAGCCAGAACGTGACCTACCTTTTGAGTGAGCAGAGCTTGAACAACTTGGTTGGCTACCTTAAAAAAATAAAGAAAAAAGTCACCATAAATAATACTGAAACTCTGTATGTATGGACTCTAATTTGCCCATAAGTTTCCCACAGCTTATTGTAGCTAATTAGCTCCTCAATTGCTTTTTCCCACCACTTCCAGAGGATCAGACTCTTTTCATAATAAGCCTATTCTTTTCAGTAATATTTTGCTTTTTCCAAAGGTGACCTTGTTGCTAATAAGGATGGTTAGGCTTGAAAGATCACTCATAACTTGACTTCCACATTTCCATATTTAGAACAACAATATCCTTTCATATGTAAAGTACTCCAAAAAGGCTAAAATATGACAGTGCAAAACACAATCCTAATTATCTGTACACAGTTCCTACGCTTTGCCAATTTACCACGTCCTTTGCCTTGCCTTCCTATTCCTTTGCTGTCTATTTCACTGCTTAAAATTACCTGCAATAGAGATAGGTTGAATGGCCGAGAATAGGGACAACTTGCTGTGCCCTCTATGCCCTGCTTTCAACCTCAATGTTTTTATTTATGTCATCCTCTTGTCATTGCTACCTGTTGTAACAGATTCTGATAGTTATTTACTCTGTTACCCAATTTTCCTCTTCTTCCTGAGTAACAAATTCCATTTTTTTTTTTTTTTTTTTTGCTGTGTACATTTAAGTACATTTCCTAGACTGTCTCGTAGCTAAGTGTCTCCATGTGACAGAGTTCTGGCCAATAAGATAGAAGCAGACTAATTTTCTTGGATTTATAGGAAGTCTTTAAGAAGAAGGGGCCTTACCCTTCTTTTCCTTTTCCTGTCTGGGACACGAATTACAGTTATGGCTGGAGCTTTAGCAGCTACCTTGACAATCAAAGTCATAGATTAAGCATTTGTGGGCAAAAAAATAGGACAAGCCTAGTCCTAACGATATCATGGAACTGTACTATTTGCAGAACTTCTATGTGAGAAAGAAATAAAAGAGTCACCATTAGTTTGAGTTCTTTCCACTATATAACCAGATATAATCCTTACTAATATATTAACAACCCTAACTTTCTTCAGGTATTAGATAGTTTAGGACACAAGAGCAAGCTGGGTCCCTCCTCAGCCCAAGGCAGTGAATCTTGATTCATCTAAGCCAATCTTGGCAATTTCATTCCTTTCCAATGGCTGGTTTAGGACTAGGCATATAACACAATCTCAGCTAAGGGCCACATGTAAAACATAACATATCCCTGGTATTTCAAGGATCTGGCATTTTCTCCAGATAACCAATCATCTGTGTATTTATGATAAGATTTCTATTTCATCTGCAAACTTCAAACACTTGACATAGAACTACCTACCACACGTCAACATAGCCTTTAAGCTAGGTACCCACACAGCTACTGTTGATAATTAAGGTGGACGGGTAAAGTAGGTGGTCTATTTTCAGCAATCCATAAACTGTAAACATTGCATGTGTTAACTGACACTGATAGCATTAAAGACCAAGTCAGAATACCTAACTATCCTAGACATAAGGTGCTTCTGGGTCATTAATTCCTTCCTGCATTTATTTAACATCAATTTTCTAAGTATCTACTTGCAACGCTAGAGGACTGAGCTCTGGTTCTTGACTTCAAAGAGTGACAATGGGTAGCAGGTTGGCAAAAACATAGTTACAACACAGTGTGATAAATGCCTAAACATCATAGTAACTCTCACATTCAACCAAAAACTGAGGGACACACTTTCATCCTCTTTTTCCATGGCAGCAAATTCATTTTTGGTGATGCCAAACTATTTGTACTTATTTCTCTGTCTAGTATAGTGGAACAGATTATACAGTAAGAATGTTTTCATGGAGCTTAATTGTTTCTTGACTCAATATTGACAAAACAGCACATCCTTAGTGACAGTTGGCTACTAGTAAGTTGCATAGAAAATTACGACACAGGCTGTCATCAACTTTTGATTAGGAGGCAGTCATGCCACAAGCAGTAAATGACTTTAAATAAATCAGATTATCCATAATTGATTAAACTGTATGCACAAGAAGATTTTCTTTTTCCATCAGAAGTCTTTCCAAATTTACACTGTTGTCATTAAGCAAAAACAGAAGACGTTCTTAGGTATTTTTTAAGTGAAGTTTAAGTTAAAGAAGGATACTCAAGAACTGCCACTGATGAAAAGAAACCATTCTGTCATTAACTGGTGTGTTATTTTGCCTTTATCACTTTACTTATAAGTGAACACAATAGTGATAAATGTTATGCGGGCCATAAAATTGACCAACAGCATAACTGTGAAAATCTTTCAGTTTTTATACATTTATTCCAACTCTTAAGAAACTAAGAATTTAAAGTCAAACTATAAGTCACCTATTTTATTGTTGGCAAATACAACTAAACAAAACAGAAGAATTGAACTATTCATGCAGGTTGAATCAAGAGCAATGTACCAAAGTTAATTCATACCATAAATTATTTACTTCTTTCGGATCTCAAACTTTGGATTTGATTTACATTCTCATAAAACTGTCCAATATCAAGATATTCTTTTCTTTCACCCATCTGGTCTCCCACTTAAACCATTCTATGTAACTGCAGTCACATAAAATTGCTCTATCCATGATTTAACAGGAGGCATAGACTGAAATCCTAACTGTAACAGCCCACAGGAAGATATATATCTGTAATCCAAGCAGTTGCCCTATAGGTTTACAGACGATATCTGACACAGTTTCTTCTGGCATATTCTTTGGATAATTGTCTGCTTTACCTGAGAATGGAACAAAGATTCACACAAATGCATTATTTCTTTACCTATGGACATAGGGTTATATTACCCAGGAGGACTCAAAGGTTCTTTGCAGAAGAGCAGGAAGGTTGTACAAATGCTTCCCTCTGTATTGTCTATCATGGCAGTGTCCTAGGTTTTGTTACTATTTCTAATAGCTAACTTCTCAGATATATCAATAGAATAGTTGTTTGGAATATGTGCCTGTAACCTCTACCAGACTCGCAGGATGATGCTCAAAATGGGCCTCTGCTCTCCTCCTGGCATTATGCCCTAAGCACTTGGGTTGCTAATAAACACATACCCATATACCCAGCTAATGAGAACAAGTCACTTCCAGTGTCACCTGCCAACTTTCTTCCCCAAATAAAGGAAAAATGGCAGCTAGACTGAGCCAGAGGACTCGAGCTATAATGAGCAAAGCTGGTTTTCCTGAATCCCTTGGTTTGTCTTATGCCTTCCTTAGAACACCAGGAGATGGAGCAGGAATGCAGGTGAGACACAAATGCTCAGGAGAAGGTCCAAGTACATTGCCTGCTTCTTTCTCTGTAAGAATTCTCCCAGACAAGCCAGCTCCTCTGATGCCTGGCTGCTCTTCTTCCTGGCCAAATTTCCAAGGTTCCTGACTCTTCCACACACTTCCCTGGAAGTGGGTAGGGAAAAGGAGGAAATGTTGGGACTATGGAGCTTTCCCTTACTTTATTGCCAAACAGTTCTTGAGACTGAATGAGAAGCCACGCTAGGGCGCTTATTCAGAGAAGAAACTGACTCCCACCACTTTGAGAAGACAGCCCAGGCCAGGGACAGAGGGTGGGGAACTTCAGGGTGATGCATGGGGGAGTAAGCAGCTCATTAGTCTCTGACAGGATTCTCCTCCTGCCTGCCGTCTCACCTCCATGCTTTCATGTGCTATTTCATCATGCAAAGCAACTGTCACCATCAGCTAGGTCACTTAAAAACCTGGGCCAAAAATCACATGCTTTTGAAAATGTGCTTTGAAGAAATTTTCTATGCTACTCAGCTGAGGTAGCTGGGGGAAAGCAGGAGAAATATTAACCAGATCACAACAAAGACTTGGGTTAATAAACCTGGCCATGTTAATTTTGTATACTGCCATCTACTGGAGAGGAAAGCAGCCTGACTTTTCTCAGCCACAAAATAGGGGGATTGTTTACCGGTACAGTTGTGAAAAATTCATCAGATGATAGACATAATCACCACCTAGGACAGGACCTGATAGATGACAGGACCTTGCCCCATAAATGTTAAGTGTGAATCAGGCCAGTCAAACTTCAGAGAATGCATTTTCAAGCAAGCAGCTTAAGAATAAGAAATTTTATTTGTAAGGGAATAAGGCTTGTGTATGCACATGTGTGCACACATAATATACACATATAAATATGTGTATACACATATAAATATAAGTACCTATATTAATTTACCTTGTATTTTATAATACTGTAAGATAAAAACAAGAAACTGGAAGAAGTAAATACACTGCCCCATGTGACACAAAAATAGGGTGGCTGTAACAGCATCTGAACCCCAGTCTTCCTGATCCAAAGCCCCTGTGGTCTCTTCTAATTAAAATCAGAGTCTTTTAAGAGGCTTGATATTTTTTTCCAGGTGATTTAGTCTTTGGATTATTTTGGGAGTTGGCACGTACATGAGAGTTCATCTTTGAGAAGATAACTGAAGAAGTTAGTCTAAATATGTCTGTGGGATTTGGGGGAAAACTAATTTGGAAGTTAATTTCCTGCTGATATTCTCCATTCACTGATACATTCACTCAGTCATTCAACATATATACATAAAGCACTTAGCATGGGCCAAGAATCTTCCAGGTCCTGGAGAAATAATGGGCAACATAATGCAGGTGCCGCTTTACAGCTGTTAAGAGTTGGGGGCAAAGAAGAAGGAGATCATCGGTTAATTTCTATCTATGTCTATCAAGAAATTAATTTTAAAGATTATGTGGGGCCCAGTTGTGGGATGTACATAAGAAGGTCCTGGAAATGATTCCATTCCACAATCCAGTCTAGGATCAGAGGGACAGGTGAAAACTAAACTGACTTCTGTCTTTATTGAGCCTAGGTTTAGAAGAAATTCTGGTGTGTTTTTCTATTTCTGAGCTATATCCAACGGTCTATTTTTCCATGCTCTTGTGCTTTAAAGTGTGGGTACTGGTGAACTTGACTCTGGCATCCTCGCTGACTATAAGGACTTGGGCTCAGCTCTGATGGTCTGAAGAGGAGGGCAGTTTCTCCAACTTTGTGTGTAGAAGCTCCCTTTGGAATGTTTGTGAAGGTCGCCAATTTCCTTTCCCTGAGTGACTTGAAAGGGCTGAGTGAAATTTATGAATGCTCATTTTTAGCAATCACCACACATCTTTCTGGGCAAGATGGGAGGGTTCCCAGGAATGTACGTTGAGAATCTCTGGGCTGTGGTTTCCTTTTTTTTTTGTTTATAGTTTTGTATTAACTCAGACACTGTTGAAAAATCAGTAGTATGCCAAAATTGCCACACAGGTCTGTGCTCTTCTAGCCTTGCACCTAAGCTTAGGGACGGAGTGTTCATCCTACTACTGAAAATTTCTGAAAGTGTCTAAACCACAGCACTCAGAGAATCTAATTGCAAGTTTTTTAGCCTTGGCTGAATATTATAATCCCCTGAATTACTTTAAAAAATTTGAATGTCCAGGTTCTACTTTAGACCAGAATTACTTGGCAAGCAGAGTTTAAAGGTCTCCAGGTTAAGTCCACTGACCAGGTTAGGATGAGAGGTACTTGCCTTCTGGATCTCAAACCTCACTTATTCTAGCTATTTCTGCTGAAGATACCTTTCCAGTTCTGTACCCTTCCCTGGTTACACACCCAGGGCTTCACCTGCCTTGTACTGGCTGCACACCATGTTCCCAAAGTTCCCAGTGCACCTGGTTTGCTCTGTTAGTTTCTGTCACCTCATTATAACTATACAACTCTCTCGACTCTCCTGCCAGGCTGGGAGCAACATGGAGCTCCCAGGGCCTATCTAAGGCTGACAGCCAATAAAGGTTTATAAGACACTACTGCATCTCTCTAAATGCAATGTAGTGATCAGAGATGCTATTTTACTGATTTTGTGATTTAATATGTTTCATTATACATGTGTGTGTATGAGACAGTCTTACTCTGTTGCCCTGAGTAGAGCACCATGGTGTCATCGTAGCTCATAGCAACTTCAAATGCTTGGGTTTGAGCAGTCCTCTTGCCTCAGCCTTTGGGACTACAGGTGCCTGCCATCACGCCTGGCTAGATTTTGTATTTTTTTGGTAGAGACGGGGTCTTGCTCTTGCTCAGGCTGGTCTCAAACTCCTGAGCTCAAGCGATACACCCTCGACCTCCCAGAGTGCTAGGATTATAAGACTGAACCACCAAATCCAGCTTCATTATACTTTTTTACATGGGTATAGTTGGTTTGAAAGAAACCATGGCCAGGATAATACTGTGCATAAATAGAAATTCATGACTTGCTAGAAAACAGTCTGTCAAACGGCTATACTAAGAAATTACATTTAAACATAAAAAACTCCAAACTCCCGAGAGAAATTGAGTTAATCTTTTGTTCAGCATCCCTTGCTTCTCTGTTCCTGGGGTTCTTGGTCCAATCAAAATTTAAGGCAAGAAAGATGCTGCAAGAGTTAATCCTTGGTTTTCCCTGCAAGGCAAGGAGATGAGATAAGGAGCAGCAGAGGGGATGGTGAAGATTGTACGTCTAGTGAGTGAGGGTGTGTGTGTGTGTGTGTGAGGGTGTGTGTGTGTGTGGGGGGGTGTGTGAGTGTGGGTGTGTGTGTGAGGGTGTGAAGGTGTGTGTGGGTGTGCGAGGGTGTGTGTGTGTGTGTGAGGCTGTGTGTGGGTGTGTGAGTGTGTGTGTGTGAGGGTGCGTGTGGGTGTGGGTGTGTGTGTGTGTGAGGGTGTGTGTGTGTGTGTGAGGGTGTGTGTGCGGGTGTGTGTATGTGTGTGTGTGGGTGTGTGAGGGTGAGGGTGTGTGTGGGTATGTGTATGAGGCTGTGTGTGTGAGGGTGTGTGTGGGTGTGTGAGGGTGTGTGTGGGGGTGTGTGAGGGTATGAGGGTGTGTGTGTGTGTGTGTGTGTGTGTGTGTGTGTGTGTGTCTAGGAAGGTGGATTTGTTTCTTTCTGAATAAATGCAACCTTTTATTAGAACACAACAGAGGGAATTTCAGACTCCAAAGCATTCCCCTCCCAAATCCTCAATAGGTTTTTCATTTCCCAGAAAATAATAATCAGGGCAAAAAGGATTGAAAAATGTTTTAAACTGACATTTTGTCCACTCCTATGTTTTATGCAACCCACTAGCAAGGAAATAACTTACACAAGGCCTTACCTTGTTAGTATGTCTAATTAGTATAAAAAGCCTTGAAAAGAACTTCCAGTTGGCATTATTACTACATTCAACTACCCCTTTGAGAGTGTTTTCTTGTAACACATAGAAATGGATTGTCTACTCTCATGCAATTAGTTACCAAACAACTGGCATGTGTAATCAGGGGCCAGTGTTCATGAATACAAAACATTTGTATTGCTCAGAGGTGGTTTTTGCAGCAAGTCCTCTCTTTGGCAAACTTAATTTTTGCAATTAAGAACAGAGGGACTTTCCCTCTAAAATGTCTATCTTTAGTGGAAACCTTATATGAAGTGATTTTGTAGGCAAAACTTACGTTTCGTCCCACAAACTTTGATAAACCTACAGTATGCAGGGATGGAGCACATACAGAAAACAGGCTATGAGTTTCTACAAAATGTTGTGAGCTTTTTGGTGGAAGGTTTGGGGGGCTGTGGAAGAATTGTGACAAATAAGTTTCTGTGGTATGAATCCCTTAAATCTGGCTTCTGAACACAGATTAAGTCTCTTTAGGAATTTCTGTGCAGGAGGTTAAAGTGAAACTTTGTTGATCAATACATATGACCCAAGGGCACTGTGTGTTCCTTTAAATATCCTTCGCTCTATTTAGTCTGCCTTGCCCTAAACTTTGATTGGACCAAGAGCCCAAGGAGTAGAGGTGAGGGATGCTGAACTGGCCTCACCAGACTCTGAGCCATGTCAGAGACAATTCATTTTGTGATTCTTTTAACTTTGGACATTGTAAAGATTATTCTGATCTTCTTAAATTCTGAAAGGACAGAAAATTGCAAACACCATTTTTCTTGAGTAACCCATGTCATGTATGTGACTGGGAATGCTAAATTAAAATATCCAATATTAAGCAACTAGATAATTTTCTGGGGGTGTTCTGTGATTTCTTCAACCACATATAAGTAATTCCTATACAGCAGTCTGTGTTATGTGGACAGTTGTGTGAACTGGAGAGCACATCAGCACCATCTGGAGCCCGTGTTGACACACGGGTCACTGGGCCCCACCCCCAAAGGCTCTGATTCTGTAGGTTTGGGGCAGAGCCTGAGAATCTGCATTCCTAACAAGGTCCCAGGGGAGTCTGATGCTACTGGTCCCGGGATCAAATTCTAAGAACTCCTGGTGTGGGGCGGTACCAAGGGCTACCACACTCAGAGGAGAGAAACCATGTCTGGTTTGAAGGGACAAGAGATGTTTCAGTGCTAGACTCATGCCATAGCTGGGATTTGAGCTGGAGTTCTTTATTATCCACCCCATCAACCTCTGGAACAACGTATGGGAGAACTGAGGAATGGATAGGGTAGGAAATATCAAGAGGACATTGCTGGAAAAGGTTTTCCTGAGGTTAATGGGGAGAAAAAACCCAACATATATTGGTAATTCCCATTGCTAAAGTTATAGAACCTGATTAAATATAGTTTTCTTTCATTTTCCTAAATTTTGCATCAGCTACATTGTTACACAACTCAAACTGAACCTCTCAGAATACTGTAAGTTTTTGGGTATCGGGTAAGTCACTAAAGAAGTTATCCCATGTAAATAATGACTGCAATCATTGACAGGGCTCAGGTGAAAACTTGTCAGGGAGGTGAATGGCCAATCCTAGTAGGAAAGTACAGCATGAATTGTTGGTATAGTCCCTGATTGTGTGAGGGTAGGAAGAGGAATCTGTGTACCCTTCAATTTTCCCCTTGCCTCCTAGAAACTCTCAAACACCATCTTAGTCCTCATCTCTTCATTATTAACAAATAATATTTATAAAGTTTACTCATGTGTGTGGCCCTGTCTTCTTCCATTCTACCCAAATTTTCTTCCTCACTTCCCACTCTCTTCCTGGCATGTTCTCAATCTACTGATTTTTTCCCCTCTGGCTGCCAACTGTGAATACTGTTTCGGCCCACTCTGTCAAAACTTGCTTTTTCATAAATGGTGTCCAACTGGAGATGCAACATGCCCTGACTTGTTTTTCCTCATCTCATTCATAGGGAAAATGCTTATTGGACAGAGGAACTTACCATACAGGGAAGCATACTGCACCTGTGGCCCAAGAATATTTAACAATAGCCAAAGGAACATATAATTGCCTGGCTGGGATTAGGAATTTGGGAGGGAGGGAAGCAGACAGTTGCATGCAAACACACACACTCTCTCTCTCTCTGATCCTTTCTTCCTACTGGCCACATGTTGAAAACTTGCCTTTGCTTTGATGTTCGATGGAGGCTGGTAACACACATGCACTAATATCTGATAAAGAGGACCCTAACTAGTCCAACCTCTGATCAGGAGCTTTTCCATCCTTCTTACCTCATCAAGACATCTTTCATACTGTTCTCTTTGATTTTCATTTTCCAAAGCCAAGGCTGAATTCTCTGCCTGTGGTAACATACAAAAATAACACAAATAAATCAATGAAATGTTGTATTATGTGACAACTTATTCAATAGAGTTACTAAATATATCTCCTCAGGATCCAAAACAATCTTTTAGAAGTACCTTTGACAAGTTTGATCTAAGTACTATCATAAATATCTCAGGGATGAATTCCATCTTACCAACTAGCTCACAAGAATACATTACAATTTAAAGAAACACAAAACTTGGTATTCTGAACAGGTAGAAAATCAAATCATGGCTTGATGTGAGAATGTGAGAAAGATTACCATGTTTATTTCATTCTATGAAAATGTAAATGTAAGAAATGCCTTAATCCACTTCATTAAGATGTGTCACAGTCTCACAGTCTAATATTTGTTTAGGCCACAGAAAAATATCACAGGTAAGGTCCTGAAAGCATAATTCCAAATGAAAACTGAATATGTTATTTTCATTGTTAATCAATGACTTTTGAACATAAGAAGATAATGAGAAATGTAAGACTTGAACTATACTCAAGTATCCCTCTCACTACCCCCTCTTTGTTAAAATTACTGCTTTCATATTTCTCAGAGCCATGTAGGTATGTGGATATTGAATATGGTCACTAGGTTACCCTGCTGAATAACAAGAGGAAAATAAAAGCAATACCAGGCTTTAGAAGGAGCACAAGATGGTGGCACGTGAACTTCTTTCCACATTTGCTGAGCTGTTTCCACTGCAGCCATTGCAGGTTCCTGTCTGAATCCTGAACCGTGCAAGGTAACCCCCCTGTGCCGTACCAAGTCTACCTGCCCCAACCCCTTGAGCACATTTGTTTCAAAGTAGCCCTTCCCTACAACTCTCCTTGACATTTGGAAGTTGGGAGACTGAACTTCAAATCAGCACTTTCAAAAGTACAGTATGATTTTTAGGTGATCAATATTTATTTTCATAATTTCTCCCCACCAGTTTTTATTTATTTATTTTTTTTAGAGACAGAGTCTTACTTTATTGCCCTTGGTAGAGTGCCGTGGAGTCACAGCTCACAGCAACCTCCAACTCCTGGGCTTAGGCGATTCTCTTGCCTCAGCCTCCCGTTTAGCAGGGGGGACTATAGGCGCCTGCCACAACACCCGGCTATTTTTTTTGTTGCGGTTTGGCCAGGGCCGGGTTCAAACCCACCACCCTTGGTATATGGGGCTGGCGCCCTACCTACTGAGTCACAGGGGCCTCCCTCCCCCAGTCTTTAAACTTTTTATTTGAAAATAATTTTAAACTTATAGAGAATTTGCAAGAATAATATAAAGAACTCTCACATACCATTTCTGAGATTCCCTAATTGTTAACATTTTGCCACATCTGCCATTCTCTTTCTCTCTCCAATTGTTTTCGTGTACCTGAAGAATAACCTGTAGATAAGATGCCCTTTATCCCTAAATACTTCCATGTGTATTTCCAAACAACAAAGACATTATCTCACACAACCACAGTACAGTTGTCAACTTTAGGAAATACAGTCTGATTCTAGTCCTCATGCCGATTCCGTCACTGTCCCCGTAATGTCCTTTATGGCAACTGTTTCTCGTCCACAGTCCTATCCAAATCATGCCCTGCATTCAGCTGTCACTGTTGTTTGTCCAACATCCTTTAATCTGTTATCTTGTCTTTTTATGCTGTTGATTGCCTTCCCCCCTTCTCCTTCCCTTCCTTTTCCTTTTCAGCCCTCTCCTTTCCAAACAGAAACCAGTTATTTTGCAGAACATCCCTTCATTTGGGTTTATCTGAAGCTCCCTCACGCACGCTTGGCATGAATAGCCCAGCAGCAAGCTGGGCTCTTCTCGGGGTGCGCTGCCAGTCACCTGGGGTCCCTGCGTCCCACCTGGGCATGTTAACCTTCATCATTTGGTTAAGAGGGGTTCTGCCACATCTCTCCCTGGTAAAGTTACTGTCTTTATTTCTATAAGTAGTTTGTGAGGAGATACTTCAAGACTATGAGAATACTCTATTGCTCATCAGACTTTCATCCATGTCACCCACGGCAACCACTGATGATTCTCGTTGAATCTATGATTGCCTGGGTCATGAATGGAGATTTCTAACTCCATTCTTCTACCTACTCTACTATTTATCAGTTTCCTCTATCATCAGGAAGGGTTTCCCCTATGTATTTATCAGTATACATCTATGGGTTCTTATATTACAGGGGTCCTGAGTCCTTGACCATCAGTACTAATTTTGATGTTCAAACTGCACTTGCCCCAGTTTGGGCAGGGGAGCTCTTTTAAGCTGGTGGTGTCTGTCTACTTTTAACACGTATCCATCATTTTAAAAACACTTTCTTTTTTGGCACAGGGAGATGTTCCAGGTCCATCTTGTTTCTCCTTGCCCTATCCTTGAAATCAGCCATTTCTCCCAGGAATCCTACTTTCTTTTAGTTGAGAAATGCTATTTAGAAACCAGATCTAGGTTTTAACTTTCTCTAATTGCTACTGAGGAATCAGTTTCTACCTCCTCTCAGTGGAAGGATTTTTCTTCCCCTCCATACGCACATGTGCACACACATACACACTCATCCCCCCAATGACCCTAAACCCCCCAAAATTCATCCTTGACTCATTCTTTTTATATTTGTATCTTTTTTCTTGTACCGTAAGAACACAGGCTCCCAACATCATTGTATTTACTGACTTTTTTCAATCCTGCCATATGTACAAAATTGTTACCCTACGTAAAAACAGTGCTAGGCAGAGTTCACATTTCTTTCTTCCTCTGGCCTACTTTGTTCGAAAGCTACTAGATTGGTTCTTGCCCTCGTTCCCCTTTCGTGTGGGTTACGATATTCATTGGAAATTCAGTTTAGTTCATTTTTTCTGGTAATATTCAAATTTAATTTCTGCTTCTCTTGATTTAATTTTACTTATTTTTATTTTATTTGATTTTGTGTGTGTTTTTTTTTTTTTTTTTTGCCGGGGCTGGGTTTGAACCCGCCATCTCCGGCATACAGGGCTGGGGCCCTACTCCTTTGAGACTCAGGTGCTGCCCTCATTTTCCTTTTTTAAATATACAAAACATTAACATGATTCCCAAAGTCAAACTACACTAGAAGGTAGACTCTCAGTGAAGTGTCTCTCCCTCTCCTGCCCTGTTCCTGACCTCCCCTTGCTGGACAGTTAAGAGTGTCACTATCTTCCTTTTCATCCTCCTATATTTGTTATTGTCTAGTTAAAAATCGCGTCCTTTGGGCGGCACCTGTGGCTCAACAGAGTAGGGCGCCGGCCCCATTTGCCAGAGGTGGTGGGTTCAAACCCTGCCCTGGCCAAAAACTGCAAAAAAAAGAAAATCAAAAATCACGTCCTTTGACTCCCTCTCTTAAATGTGCAACAATCACCTTTTCTTTGTTTTCTGCTCCCATTTTTCTCAGGTCACTCTTTCTTTTTTATCAGAGCACATCACGCCCATGCTGGCTTCTTCCACCCTCTCTCTCCCCGTTTGAGCCTCGTGAATGGCTGCTGGTCAGGGAGGCTGGCGATAGCCTCTTCTATCACCATAGCAGTTCAGATCCCCCCCTTCTTTTTCCCATTCACACCACATCTCCCATGACCCCTCCTCTTTCCCCTTCACCTGATTCCCCAGGCATGTGCTGCTCTGAGACAGCCGCCTGGGGTCTGCACACCTTCCCACCCTGCCCTACAGCCAGCACTGAACTGCCACATCTCCCTCTGCGACGGCAGGCTTTCTCATTCCAGGTGTGTTTTCCTTGGTGTCCTCTGCTCCCACTGGTGTTTATTTTTTTCCTTCAAGTAATTGCAACTTGAGTGGTCACTTGTTTTGATAATGCAGAAGACACGGCTTTGTGTGGTTTTATTTTCTTTTCCTGGTGATTTGAATGTTTTCTCTGGCAGATGCAGGAAAAGTTTCCAGTACAGGCCAGTTTCTTACTTGAACAACAATGAAACTAAGGAAAAGTGACTGGACCAGGATGGGGCACAGAAGTTAAGGAAAACTGCTGTGCTTTCCCAGTTTTCACCATCTTGTTCAAGGTCAGGTCATTTCTACACAGTCACTGATCAAGTCTCAGGAATTCTCAAAGCCGTGTGTTATTCAGGCTTCAGATTTAATCCTTGGTTTCATCCTCATTCTGCTGGGCCTGAATCCTTGTTTGAGTGACTGGCCCCCAACCTAGCAGTCTCTGGGGTGGGGTCCTGACACAGTTTTCAGTTCTCACCATGGACAGACACCTGACCCACAGCCTGCTCCTTCTGCCCACAGGCCAGTATCCATTTGGACTTTCTAAGCACAGTTATTCATTACCCCTAGACTGTTTCTGCTTTTTATTCTCCACTCACACTCAACTGGCTTATTGCTGTTTCCTTCAGGGATTGCTTCTGGCGGGTCACACTGACTCTTCTCTGTACCTGCAGCTTGTAGAAGACCTTCATTCCCCGCAAGCCCAAGTGGAGGCAACATTCAGGTTCCCAGTTTTACTGTTGTAGTTTTTACTGGGCAACGTGAGGTTGTGTAATCTTTAGCAAGTCATTTAACTTTGCTGGCTGTACGGTTCTTTAGTTAATAAATGAAGAGACCAAACTAGCCAATCTACAAAATGACTTCCAATTCAAATATTTGGATACCATGAATCACAAGGGGAAAATGCTAACACTGCAATAATACAAAGTCATTGATTTGTTTGGAGAAATTTAGCTTTTGTGGGGTCTGCTGGTGTTAGTAAGGTGACAGTAAAAAGGATAATAGGAAGAGATAAAGGGGAGAATTGCAATGGTGCTTTACATTGTTTTCACTTTAAATGTCTTGGAAAAAATATGTAAGGAAATAAAGCTGAAAATGGGAATTTATATGATATGTCTATATCTTATTCCTACCCACAATATTACATTGCAATAACACTACGATCGATCCATTCAGATAATTACCATCATTATACCATTTACATTACTTGCCTCACGTTTACTGCTCCGACAATCCATTACAGCCAGGCAAATTAAATACCTAACGGGGGCTGATGAAGACACAATAGTTACATTTCTGGTTACTGTGTTCAGTTACACAGACCAATTTAATTGATGCAATCCTGTGTATCCCAGGGGACAAAGAAGATATTAACAATTATGCCACCGAAGTTAAAATAATCTTGAACTCATGATTTTCTTTACTCCATTTGCATTTATTAAACATTCAGGATTAACAAGCTACCAACATAACACAACAAGGGGAGAAAACAAAAAGAAAAATATCTTAATTAAAGGTGATTTAAAGAAACAGTGAGTATTTGTATAGCAGGAAGGGAAAGAACAAGGCAGAGAGGGCTAGGAAAGAGAAAATGTAGGTGTCACCAGTAAGAATCATAGACATCACAATGCATGTTCTTTTCTGCTTGAAGTATGTTATTAAGTTAACATACCCAGAGGACACAATTATAACATTTAAGGAAGGTAACAGTGGATCTTTGTGTTCAACATGATCTTCCACAACAATCAAAAGTTTCTGCTAGATTTAGTCCACGATTTAGAGCATTTCTTAACTCCGTGTGGTTTCCTCATGACTCCAAATTATAGTGGTCTATGTATGTTTCTTGTTTCATCTCTTAAAATCCTTAAATATTCTTATAAAATCAAAGCACATCATTGAGTAAATCCATATTGTTTTGGTTTACTGTGGAAACAGGTATTAATTAATACATACTTAAAGGAAACCATGCTTCTTTTTTGTGATATTTGTACATACTTATGGGGTCCACGTAGTGTTTTATCACATGCATAATTCTTGGTCTTGTAATGATCGGGTTAGGGTATTCAGGGCGTCCATCGCCTTGTGCTCTGCTATGGAACATCAGAACATATCCTTTCTATCTAATTGCATGTTTGTACCCCTTAATCAACCTCTTTTTTCCCCACAACTCCCACACCCTTCCCAGCCTCTGGTATCTATCATTCTAGTATCTACCTCCATGAGATTAACTTTTTTAGCTCCCACATGTGAGTGAGAACATGTGATAGTTGTCTGTGCCTGGCTCATTTTGCTTAGGATTTTGACCTCCAGTTCCATCCACATTCTCTTGTGGCCAGATAGTATTCCATGATGTATATATTCCAGATTTCTTTACCATCCATCTGCTGACAGACACTTAGGTTGATTCCTTATCTTTGCTATTGTGAACAGCACTTCAATAAACATGGGGTGAGATATCACTTTGATACAATGATAGCCTTTCTTTTGTATTAATACTCAGTAATAGGATTTCTGGATTCCCCTGCAGTTCTATTTTTAGTTTAGTTTTTTTTTTTTTTTTAGAAATTTCTATACTGTTTTCCATAATGGTTATAATAATTTACATTCTTACCAACAGTGTATAAGAGTAAAAAGGAACTATGTTTCTTAGAGGTCCTGCTCAGAGAATAGACACATTGGCCAGGGCTTACAAATGATTAAACAAATTGATACTTCTGAACCACTGTTCTTTGTCAATTCCCTAAATATATACTATACTTAACATGTTTTTATGCTATAAATTTTCTTAATACATCCTTTTCCACAGACCAAAGGTAGAATAGTTCTACATAAAAATCTTTCCCCTGCATAATATAACAGCTCCACTGGAGGCTTTTCACCTGTTATAATTCGTCCCCAACCATCCATCAAAACCTATGTATCTGCTGCTCCACAGTACACACCACCTCCAGAGCGTGGCCCTGCTCTTATTATCTCATGAAGGGCTCACTCTTGTTTCTAGGGCTGTGCCTATGGTCCTGGCTGCTGTACCACAGAACATGCTTCACTTTCCCATTGGCCTTTCTAAATCCAATTTCTGTGGTTTGGCTCATATCTGGACCTACAACACTTAAATGGGCACACATATTTAAATTTAGAAAATTTTGGACATGAAAAAAGCAGCATAAGCATTCTGGAAAATTCTCCTATGCCATTCACTAAGATTCCCTAAAGGTTAACTTTTTAACACAATGGCTTCATCATTTGGTTTATGCCTACCTAGACCTACAGATAACTTTTTAAAAACCACTGGAGAGTGAGGAACAAACATGATTCCCCTTTACCTATTAATATTCAGGTGTATAATGTTTTCTTTTTTTTTATTTTTTTATTTTGAGACACATTCTTTGTCACCTTGGGTTGAGTGCCATGGGATCAGAGCTCACAGCAACTTGAAACTCAGTGTGCTCAAGCAATCCTCTTGTCTCAGCCTCCCAAGTAGCTGGGACTACAGGTATCCACCATAACACCTGGCTAGTTTTTCGAATTTTAGTGTATGTCCTCTTGATAAGGCTGGTCTCTGGTGAATACTTCCTAAAAATACATTTTCTACATAACCACTGTATAGTAATAACATTCAGAAAATTAACATTGATACAATAACCTCCTATCCTACAGATCTTACTCAAATTTTACCAGTAATCCTTCAAGTGTTCTTGTGTATGCTTGGATCTGGGCCTGGTTCTAAGAGCAGTGTTTAGTTCTCCTATCTTTTTAACTTTCTGTCAAATGGAACAGTTCCTTGGTCTCTGTCTTTTATGATCTTGACACTTTCAAGAGTTCAGCCCAGTTGTTGTGCAATGTTCTTGAATTTGGTTGATGTTTCTTCACAGTTCCAGTGTTCGAGTGAAGTATTTGTGGCAAGACTATCAGGGCAATGATACTGTGTCCTTCTCAGCACATTGTATCAGAAGGCGCGTGCTACAGATTCATCCTATTATTCCTTGTCTAAAAACCCCAAGTCTGAAATGTTTCAGTGAGCATTCCTTTGAGCATCATGTTGGTGTTCAAAAAGTTTTGTATACTGAGGCATTTCAGATTTTCGGATTAGGGATAGAGAACTGGGTAAGTATATAATGCAAATATTCCAAAATTTGAAAACATTAGAAATCTGAAACACTCTGGTCCCAAGCATTTTGGATAAGTAATACTCACTCTGTACTATGTTAAATTTGATTACTTGGGTAAGGCAGTATCTGTGAGCTTTTTTTACTATAAAGTTATGTCCTTTTGTAATCGGTAAGTATCTTGTACTCAGAGTATGTAAAAAATACTTGACAACTATGTAAATATCCAGATTACTTGAGATTGCAAATACACAACTATCCATACTTTGGTTCACTCATGTTAGCATCTACTTATACCCTTTTTGTCTAAACAATTATTACTGTGGTGGCTGCCAAATATTGATTTTTAAATCCCACAATTCTTCCTACATTTACTAGTTTTAACCCTATCACAAAGAGGGGGCACACATTTTAACATTTCGTTAACTTTCAGTGGAGGCTGATAGTTTCAAGAGCATTATTAGTCTTCTCCTGTAGACTACAAGTCCTCTGAGACTGGGATCATGCTTTACATGCCTGTTCAAAACATGTACACTATTGTATTTTTACTGTAGTTATAGATAAAAACGAAAACGTAGGGCAGTGCCTATGGCTCGGTGGGTAGGGCACCGGCCCCATATACCGAGGGTGGCGTGTTCAAACCCGATCCCAGCCAAATTGCAACAAAAAAATAGCCAGGCATTGTGGCGGGCACCTGTAGTCCCAGTTACTTGAGAGGCTGAGGCAAGAGACTCGCCTAAGCCCAGGAGGTGGGGGTTGCTGTGAGCTGTGACGTCACAGCACTCTATCGAGGGCAATAAAGTGAGACTGTCTCTACAAAAAAAAAGAAAAGAAAACTCATATTGATGTTTAGATTTACTTAGTTATCAATGAGTTTGTGGGATAGAATGTACCTCTAGCTGTGTCTTCTCAGTGCTGATCACACACACGGACAAATACTGACTCATCTTTAAAAAATAATATTTTACAGACAGATGAGAAATTAACAAAAAAGTGATAAAGATTTTCACTCTTTGCAAGTGTCAATAAGAATTTGATTTAATGAGTACATACCACTGGATTTTTTTTTTTTTTTTTTTTTTTTGAGATGGAGTCTCACTATTTCACCGGCGGTAGAGTGCTGTAGTGACACAGCTCACAGCAACCTCAAACTCTGGGGCTTAAGTAATTCTCTTGCCTTAGCCTCTTTCCTTAAGCCTTGGGCTTAAGTGATTCTCTTGCCCTGCAAAGTAGCTGGGACTACAGGTGCCCGCCACAATGCCGAGCTATTTTTTTTTTTGTTGTAGTTGTCATTATTGTTTAGCAGGCCTGGGCTAGGTTCAAACCCACCACTCTTGGTGTACGCAGCTGCTGCCCACACTACTGAGCTATAGGCGCGGAGCCTCACTGGACACATTTTGACAACTGGCAGAATATTGAAAGCTTGTGCTATGCTGTACTGACCAATATAGGAGACTGAGCTTTTGTTCCTCACTTTTAAATGTTAATTGCACTTATTATCAGTATTGTCAGAGTGGTATATGAAAGATGCCTGCAAATGCTTTGTAACTTATCACCTTGAACCTGGGCTGGTCTTATTGGCTTGCTTGACCAACAGAATATGGCTGAAGTGTCATCTGGCAGACTTCCAAGTCTACATCATGAGGCTTTCGGCTTCTACCCAGACCTCTCTGAACACTGTCTACACGAGCTGCCATGTGAGGAGTCTGAGTGCAGTGCTAAGCCTCAGCTATGTGGAGAGGCCCTAGGGGATGAGACGCTTCAGGGAGGGAGAGAGGCCAAGGACATGGAGACGCCAGACATGGAGGTGGAGAAGCCATTGAGGAAATGGGTCCTCTGCCCCCTAGCTGATATCATTTGAGTTGGGAGGTGAACTATCCCCAATTATACTGTAGTCTGTTCTATTTTAAATGTCAAATAGTGAGCCACAGAATTGTGAGAAAACTAAAATGGTTGTTTTACATTTCAAAGTTTAGAGATAATTGTTTTCCCAGCAATAGACAACTAGAACATCTGTATTTAGGAGATGAGCTAGAATATCAATTCTTTTATGCATCACTCAATTATTGATCTCTTGTTGGATTGCAGGGGCTATGAGATGCTAGGAAAATATATGAAGATAGAAAAAAAAAACATGAGGGGAGGCAACCACAAAGAAGGAAATAGTCTAATAGAAGAAATAAGTTAATTTCTCACATTCACAGGTACAACAGGATCAGAACGTAAAAAACTTTCTTTAGATAAGGTAGGAACGATCTTCATTGAAGAGGTAACCTTTAACTCAGCTTACTCAACAGGAATTTAAAACAACAAACGTCCTCATTGGAAAGAATGAAAATAATATAGCTTTGACCAAAATACCAAGAAAATGATATATATGACTTGTATTCAAAAAGTAAATTATCCATTTAGAAGGGTACAGGCGAACCTTACTAAATGCAGAATACAAATGTCTTCATACAATAACTAAGAAAATGCCATGAAGGCTATGTTAAACAGTTTGATGAAAATATTTCAGATTGTATATGAAACTAGCACATTGTACCCCT
>CAUYRH010111115.1:0-34422 GCA_963574655.1 Perodicticus potto | reverse complement strand
TTGTCACAGCCAATCATCTCTCCATATGAGACCTGGTGACAAAGGCAATAGGTGGGTTCATTGGGATCCACAGGCATATCCAACACATCAGAGGGATGGACACTGCCAAAGGTCACTGAGGGCATCCCATACTCAGGACTTGTGCGCACAAGTTTTAACTTCTTCTGGGCAGCCTTGGGGGCTTCTTCATCTGAGTTTTTCCCTTTGGAACGAGCACGAGCAGCTTTCTTCTCCTTCTGGGTCCGGCCTTTGCTAGAAGAGCTGTCATAGTCACTTGATTCAATCTGTTTCTCCTTCAGATCAGCCTCGAAGCGGGCTAGGTCGGTGTCCAGTCGCCGAATGTGTTTGTCCACCATCTCATAGGTCTGCATGGCAAGCTGCACCTTGTCGTCACCAAATTCCTTGCACTTGCCATAGGCTTCCTGGATCTGTTTGAGAAGGGTCAATTTTTCCTCGGAGCTCAGGCTGCGGGCGCTACTCATATACTCAGTGGCCAACTTGTCAATTTCAGCCTTTAGGTCCTCTGTTCTTTGGTCTAAGTCTCTCATGAGCTGAAAGTTTCTCTGTAATTCAAAGGGGAGGTTTTCAATACTGTCCAGATAATGTTCCAAATACATCCCCGCAGCCATCTTGAAGCAAAACAAAAAAACCTCATGGCATTTTCTTAACAGAGATGATCTTTTGTATGTCTGTGGCATCTGTTGTTATTTCCCCTTTATCTTTTCTGACTGAGGTTACTAGGGATTTTACTTTTCTGTTTCTAGTTAATCTGGCCAAAGGTTTATTGATTTCAATTTTTTCAAAAACCAACTTTTTGTCTCAATAATTATCCGAACGACCAATTTCAAGCACTAAGATCAAAGAAACAATAAAAAATCTTCCAAAAAAACAATGTCCTGGTCCAGATGGCTTCACATCAGAATTCTATCAAACCTTCAAAGAAAAGCTTATACCCATATTGCAGAAATTATTCCAAAAAATTGAGGAGGAAGAAATCTTCCCCACGTGTTCTATGAAGGAAACATCACCCTGATACCGAAACGAGGAAAAGACCCACTAAAAAGGAGAGGTTCAGACCAATTTCAGTAATGAATATAGTTGCAAAAATTCTCAATAAAATCCTAGCTGATAGATTACAGCTTCTCATTCAAAGAATCATACACCGGGTGGTGCCTGTGGCTCAGTGGGTAGGGCACTGGCCCTATATACTGAGGGTAGTGGGTTCAAACTCAGCCCCGGCCAAACTGCAACAAAAAAATAGACAGGCTTTGTGGTGGGCGCTTGTAGTCCCAGCTATTCTGGAGGCTAAGGCAAGAGAATCGCTTAAGCCCAGGAGTTGGAGGTTGCTGTGAGCTGTGACACCAGGGCACTCTACTGAGGGTGATAAAGTGAGACTCTGTCTCTACAAAAAAAAAAAATCGTACATCATGCTCAAGTAGCTTTCATCCCAGGGATGCAAGGTTGCTTTAACATACAGAAGTCCATAAATGTAATTCATCATATCAACAGAAGCAAAAACAAAGGCCATATGACCCTCTCAATAGAATCATAAAAAGTATTAGATAAAATTCAGCATCCTTTTTTTTTTTTTTTGAGACAGAGCCTCAAGCTGTTACCCTGGGTAGAGTGCCGTGGCATCACAGCTCATAGCAACCTCCAACTCCCGGGCTCAAGTGATTCTCCTGCCTCTGCCTCCCAAGTAGCTGGGATTATAGGCACTTGCCACAACGCCTGGCCATTTTTTGGTTACAGCCATCATTGTTGTTTGACGGGCCTGGGCTGGATTCAAACCTGCCAGCTCAGGTGTAAGTGGCTGGTGCCTTAGCTGCTTGAGCCACAGGTGCCGAGCTTCAGCATCCTTTTCTAATTAGAACACTTAAGAATATAGGCATAGGTGTGCCACATTTCTTAAATGATTGAAGCCATCTGTGACAAACCCACAGCTAATATTATACTGAATGGAGTAAAACTGAAAGCTTTCCCACTTAGAACTGGAACCAGACAAGGCTGTCCTCTATTGCCACTACTAATCAACATAGTGCTAAAAGTTCTAGCCAATACAATTAGGCAAGAGAAGGAAATAAAGGGCATCCAAATGGGAGCAGAGGAGGTCAAACTCTCCCTCTTTGCCAGATATAATCTTATACTTCGAGAACCGCAAAGACTCAACCACAAGACTCCTGGAAGTGATCAAAAAATACAGTAATGTCTCAGGATATATAATCAATGTCTACAAATGAGTAGCCTTTGTTTATGCCAATAATAGCCAAGATGAGAAGCTAATCAAGGACACAATTCCCTTCACAGTAGCTTCAAAGAAAATGAAATACCTAGGAATATACCTCACAAAAGAGGTGAAAGACCTCTATAAAGAAAATTACAAAACTCTAGGAAAAGAAATAGCAGAAGATATTAACAAATGGAAGAACATACCATGCTCATGGGTAGGAAGAATTAACATGTTAAAATGTCTATACTTCCCAAAGCAATCTAAAAACTCAATGCCATCCTTATTAAAATACCAACAGTATACTTTCAAGACTTGGGAAAAATAGTTCTTCATTTTGTAGAACCAGAAAAAAACCCGTATAGCCACAGCAATTCTTAGTAATAAAAACAAAGTGGGGGCATTACCCTACCAGACTTTTGGCTACAGTACCAGGCCATAGTATAGATCAAAAAAGCATGGTATTGGCACAAAAATAGAGACATAGACATTTGGAACCAAATAGTAAACCATGAGATGAAACTAACCTCTTAGACACCTGATCTTTGATAAATCAAACAAGAACATAATAGTGCTGAAGAGAACTGGATAAACACCTGTAAAAGATTGAAACTGGACCTGTACCTTTCAGTACTTATAAAAATTAATTCAAGATGGATAAAAGATTTAAATCTAAGGCAAGAAATAATAAAAATCCTCGAAGAAAGTGTGAGAGAAACACTTGAAGATATCAGCCTGGGGAAAGATTTTATGAAGAAGAATTCAGTGGCAATTGTAACAACAACAAAAATTAATAAATGGGACTTAATTAAATTGAATAGCTTCTGTACAGCTAAGGAGACAACAACCAAAGCAAACAGACAACTTTCAGAATGGGAAAAGATATTTGCATATTACAATTCTGACAAAGGATTGGTAACTAGGTTTTACAGAGAATTCAGGTTAATGAACAAAAAAAGAGTCAACAATCCCTTATATCATTGGGCAAAGAAGGCAGATGAATGGCTAACAAACATATGAAAAAACGCTCATCATCCCCTAATTATCAGAGAAATGAAAATAAAAACCACCCTGAGATATCACCTAATCCCGGTGAGAATGGCCCACATCACAAAGTCTCAAAGCTACAGATGCTGGCGTGGATGTGGAGAGAGGGGAATACTTTCATACTGCTGGTGGGATTGCAAAGTAATACAACTTTTTTGGAAGGAAGTATGGAGAATCCTCTAAGAACTCAAACTAGACCTCCCATTGGATCCTGCAATCCCATTACTAGGCATCAACCTAGAAGAAAAACCTCATTTTATCATAAGGACATTTGCACTAGACTGTTTACCGCAGCTCAGTTTACAGCTGTCAAAATGTGGAAACAACCTAAACTCCCAACAGGAATGGGTTAACAAGCTGTGGTATATGTGTACCATGGAATACTATTCAGTCACTAAAAAAGGAGAGTTTACATCTTTTGTATTAACCTGGATGGAGGCAGAACTCATTTTTCTTAGTAAAGCATCACAAGAATGGAGAAGCAAGAATCCAAGGTACTCAATTCTAATATGAAGGCAGTAGATGAGCTAATACAAGGGATGGGGGAGGGAATGAGGGAGTGGAGAGGAAAGGAGGGAGGGGGTTGGGGGTCACGGTGTATGGCTCACCTCTCGGGGGCAGGACACAATTATAAGAGGGAATTTACCCAACAAATGCAATCAATGTAACCTAATTCTTTGTACCCTCAATGAATCCCAAACAATTAAAAAAAAAAAAAAAAAAAGCAACTCCCTGCCCCTGCCTCTGCCTCTGCCTCTGCTTGGAATTTACTTCCTAAGAAAGTGGATTACACAGACAACCGCTTAGTGAGAGGACAGATTCAAACACAGTGCAAGACTCTTTAAAGAAATTCTCTCCCAGTTAAAACTGTTAGTTTAGGGGTAGGGCTGAATTCTGGACCTGCCAGTGTTCAAAATAGGTTTTCTTAGAAAGGGATCTTTTACCTATAGTAAAATAAAGGGAATCCAGGCTTCTCTAGACTACAAAGGTTGTTGGTGTCTCTGGAAAGAGGAAATGTACGCTCATAATTTCCACCGTCTCGCAGATTGTCAGGAAATAAGGGGAATTAGCTATTGAAGGAAATACACTCTCTGGTGGGCTTTGAGGTTCTATTGAATGACAGAGATCACAATCTGTGCTACAAAGTAAAGCTCACAGCAGCGCCTTCTGCGGGGTGAGGTCCACTGCGGGCACCACTGCTGAGCAGGCCCGCGTGGCCAGGGTGAGGGCTGGGCAGTGTCCAGACTGGGGATTTAGTTTGCAAACTAAATGTCCGAACAGGCGAGTGCCCTGTTTCTATCAAAGAGATCATCGGGCTGGAAAAACCCTCAGAATGTCATTCATTCAGCAAGGCCTCTTTAAAAAATCAATGTTAGGATTTTTGCACTTAGTCCTTTAAAGTTAAACAGTTTTGGCCTAAAATAGGAGCGCCCCTGGGGGTCAGGAGGTCTTCTTGAGCTACCCTCAACACCAGAAAGCCCCTGGAGCAGAGACAGAGCCTCGGTATTATTAAAAAAAGTAGTTGGTGGTCGGATGGAAAGGGAGACGCCAGGGCTTCGAAGTCGGGAGCTCTCCCTCCAGCCCCGGGAGGCTGTCAGGACCCCCCCTGCGTGCCGGGGTTTGACTTGATCTCTGAAGTCATGACAAGAACCAAAGGATCCCGAGCTGTGGGGTCGGACTGGGGCGCTTCTGACCGGAAGCGGCGGGGGATGCACCTGCCCCTGGGGCCAGCTCCAGAGCCGAGTCGTCCCCGGAACAAATCCCACTTGCCTTTCCTGGCCCGTTAGAGAATCGTCCTGGGTGAATGCATCTGAACCCTCCTTGAACTCGGGATGTTTCAGCGAGTTAATGAGTTCCGAATGTTCGCCACCCGGGGTGGGGGCCGTGCTCCTGTCATCTGTCCTGGGGTGTCCTGTGAGCGGCTGCTTCGTCCCATCCCTACTTCATCGGGTCGCCATCGAGATGTTACCCTCCTCGAGCTTGTTAATCTGTTTCTAGCTCCTGAAAAGAGCAGCTTTTGAGATGCATGCTTTTCTGAGGAATTTTGGTAAAATGTTTTGTGGGAAATTGGAGAACTGGGCGCAGCAGCGACCGAGTTAGTTTCAAACCCATCCCACTTCTACTCTGCTAAGCAGAAACTAAAGCTCCTCAGAATTTGTGAGAAGAAAACAAAACATGCTTCAATTCCTTTTAGGAGCACTAAATTGCTATGTAATGATAAGAGACAAAAATGTCTCTAATTTCTATGATCTTTTAAATAGCTTGGTGGGCATTTTGTGGAAACAGAATTTCATCGTGTCAATGAGTCAAATTAGTTGGTTCTGAGGGAAGATACTGGAACCTTTGGTCAAGTGAGTTTATTTCATGGTCAAATCTTGAGAGTGCCAGAAAAGGCCACTACACTTTAAGATATAATTTTTCTCTAATAGATTTTCTTATGTGGATATATAATTCCACATTATTATCTTTTTTAAAAAATTTATTTACATGGCATTTCATTTTGTTTACATGGCACTTTACTTTTTCTTTCTTTTTGAGACAGAGTCTTGTTCTGTTGCTCAGGCTAGAGTGCCGTGGCATTATCATAGCTCACAGCAACCTCAAATTCTTGGGCTCAAGGCATCCTCCTGCCCCAGTCTCCCAAGTAGTTAGAATTACAGGCATACACCATCATACCTGTTTAATTTTTCGTTCTTTTTCTTTTTTTTGGTAGAGACAGAGTCTTACTTTATTGCCCTCAGCAGAGTACTGTGGTGTCACAGCTCACAGCAACCTTATTCCTGGGCTTAGGTGATTCTCTTGCCTCAGCCTCCCAAGTGGCTGGGACTACAAGCGCCTGCCATAACGCCTGGCTATTTTTTGTTGCAGTTTGGCCAGGGCCGATTTGAACCCACCACCCTAAATATATGGGGCCGGCGCCCTAGTCACTGAGCCACAGGCACCGCTCCCTGTTTAATTTTTCAATTTTTTGTAGAGATGTGATCTCATTCTTGCTCAGGCTGGTCTGGAACTCCTGATCTCAAATGATCGTCCTGCATTGGCCTCCCACAGTGCTGGGATTACAGATATGAGCCAATGCGCCTGGCCCCCCATTATTATCTTTTAACCAGTGGTAAAGTTTAAATTCGAGGCCACCAAGACTTTTAGAGAGGAATTCTTTCCCTCTGATTATTATGAAATAAACAGACAACGTCCTACCTAAGACATCTTTTTCTTCCCCTTTTTTATGTCTTCCTTCATACTCTATGCATAGAAGGCGTGCCATTTTTATATCTATGCCACTAAGTCTTACAAGATTTTTACTGTAAAAACTTTTATTCAATATCTTATCTAGCTATAGACACACACAGGTATGCTTATTCAATTATTTATAGATGTGCAACTGTACTAATGTATTATGTACAACATAAATGGTACACAGAAAATTAAAATAGTGGGAAAAGGGGAAATAACATTTTAATTTTATTTCATGTTATTTATTAGTAATACAAACTTAAAAAGTTTTATATTAGTAATATTTTAGTGAAAGCAGAGAATTTGAATCTCCTATATTATTTAATATTTGGAATAAAAACATTCAATGTTCTGATTCTTAGTTAATTTTCTTGGTCTTAATGGCTGCTTTGGCTGAATAAAAAGATATTTCATATAAATGCCATCTAGAACCACGTAGGAGAAATACATCATTAAATCAGTATACTCTCATGTTAACTTCCTCCACCAATTTTGCAAAGATTTTTATTAAAATTTGGCAGTTTTCTGCTTTCCTGATTTCTTTCAGTTGTTCTTACAAACTGATCAGAATGTATTATATGTTTGTATTTCTAACAAATGATTTGAAAACCCATGGAGACTCCATGTGTAAGATTATTTAATCAGATTTAAAAAATTCTAAGTTTTACATATATATGGTAGGACTGTTATGATAGTTGACGCCTATTATTTTCAGTAATAAGATCATATTCATGTTCAAATATCTCTTTCCAAAATGGTCTCTCCATGGGGCTAATTTCCTTTGAAAAGCAAATGCTTTCTCATGAGTTCACAGATTATTTCTCCTAAGATCCCAGATTAATAATGTTTATTTTGTTTTTAAGTTCTTGTTACATGGCAAACTTTTGCACTTTTGGCTCCACTGTTTTTGCTGCAATGGCTATTTTATTGTGTCTTTGGGGGATTTTTTTTTTTAATGACTAGCTCTTTCCATGGGGTTAGTTTACATTATCTGTAAGAACCGACAATGCCGTGTATAATCCCACTTACATGGGTGTTTGTAATTTAAAAATGTCATCTCTTGAATGAGTGACCTGCGGGTTGGACAGATGGCCCAAGTCCAAAAGCTTCAGTGTTTCCTCAGTGTCAGGATCTAGTTCAGGGCCCTGCCGGTCTAAGGCTGGGACCTCAGGGACACAGTTCTCTCCCCGCTCTCTCTCCTCCTCCTGCAGCTCGATGGAGAGTCTCACTGGCCCCTCTAGGTCCCTTCTTCAGGTGTGTGACACAGCCTGCTAGCCTGCCACAGGCCTTCTTGTCGGGTTGCTGGCGATCTCTTCACAAAGGCTTGTTTGTGTGGGGTCTTACCCAGTCGAGGGTGGTACTTGTCAGTGATGACCCGGCTGCCTTCTTAATGGTTTGGTGTGAACATGGCCCAAGTTGGTGGGTCCTTTGTAAAAGAGGAAACGGTTGGCTCAGTCTCTTCTTTGCATATGTTCTTCAAAGCACATTTTACTTTTATAATCAGAAATAAAATGTAGGCCAGGCATGGTGGCTTACTCCTTGTCACCCCAGCATTTTGGAAGGCTGAGACAGGAGGACCACTTGAGGCCAGGAGTTCAAGACCAGCCGGGCAACATAGTGAGACCCGGTCTCTACAAAACTTTTTTAAAAAAATTAGTGGGGCATGGTGGCATGCACCTGTAGTCCCAGCTACTCAGCTACTGGAGAGGCTCAGGCGAGTGGATCACTTGAGCCCAGGAGTTGGGGCTGTGACAGTGCCACTGCACTTCACCCTGGGTGAAAGAGTGAGAAAAAGGACTACCTATGAATAAAAGCATAAAGAAGAAAATGCAAAACCACTGCAAATCAGACTTCTCAGAGGTAATTATAGTTAACACTTTATACAATCTCTTTCCAAATATTTTCCTATGCTATATAAAATACATATATGTATGAAAGATAAACTATACAAAATCTTTGCATCCTACTTTAAAAATTTAACATAAATAATGAAAATTCTCATTAAACATTCTTTGAAAACATGTTTTTAGATGACCATACAGTATGGAGTTTCCTAGTTACACTACAGTTAATTTGCACGGTGAGCATCAGGTTGATTTCAGTGATTTGGTATTTTTCCCCCTGCAGTTCTATGCTTTGGCATAAACCTTTGACCATATCTGAGTATTTATTTTCTTAGGATCAATTTCTAAAAGTGATTCAAAGGATATGAAATGTCAGGTAGGTGAACAGCTGAATACATAAATAGAGTGATTGAAATTGTTCTCTACTTGGAAAGAGCACAGCGAGGTGGAGGAAGACTTGATTTCTGCTAACTCAGTTCTCCAGCAGCTGTTTATGGGAAGCCTCTCGAACCTGCGCTCTGTGCCGGCCTGCCGCAGAAGTGAGAGAGCCATGCCCATGCCCTCCTGGCAGTGACCTGGGAAGCAAGGAGCATGGGCGTGTTTCTCATTGAGGATGAGGTGGGGAAGTGGCCTGCGCTGCAGGGCCGCCATGGGGGACCAACTCTTTCTCAGTCCATCCTCCATCTCTCCCCGCGGAGTGGTCCTGGGGCTGCAGGCAGGGTAGGGTGATAGCGTTTTCCAGCCCTCACCATATTTAGGTGTGGCTTTGGCCAGGACTGTGAAGCAAATGGGGCCAAGTGTGTCTTTGGGACCCTCTCCTATCCCTTCTGTGTCTCCTTCCTTCCTGGAGTTCCCTCAATCCCCTCTTTGGCACCCAAGGACCTCGCAATCTTTTCTCATGGTTTGTAAAAACTTCTCAGTCTGGGGAAGGGCTGTGATGCAGTACTTCCTATCTTGACGTGGAGGAGTTAGGACGCTGTGTTCCTTTCCCAGGGGAGGTAGATGCTGTGAGAGCATCTAAACTCGCCTCCTTGCTGAGAAATGCTGCACTTTGTATCCAGGGAGGAATTCTGGGCCTCAGGGGGCAGAGAGGACAGAGGCGTTTCCCCTGCTGGCATCCCCCTTTTCCTCAAGGCTGGTTAGTCCACTCTCCACCTTCTCCCACAAGGCTGGCCAGGTAAGGAGGTCAAAGACCTGAAGCCCCACCTGGGCGAGCTCAATCCCAGAGCGTGACGGGGCTTCTTGGGAAGTAGAGCTTCATGGAAACAAGCTCAGGAAAACCCTGTTGCCAGAGAACCCCCTTCCTCTTCCATGCCCTGCCCTGTGAGGACTGTCCCCAAGAGGAAGGAAATTCAGTCCCACTCTTCCAGCCACCAGCATCCAATTTGGATGGACTGCTTCCTCTGTTGGTTCTGTTCCAAATTGCATTCCTGCTGCTGCTGTTTGAATTTAATTAGAGTCACAAATCATTTGTATTTCCCTTCTCAGAAGGGAAGGCTGCCACAAACTCAGCTCATCCAGTTAATTGACTTACAAAGGGCCCCTTCCTCAAACATTGGCTAGTGCGTGTATGTACTAATAAAAGCTTGAAGAGTTTGAATTTCTAGGTTGTGGAGATGGGGGGCGTGTGGATTTTTCTTGGAGGTACAGAGCTGAGTGCTCCACTGCTCTGGATTTGGGAGTTGGGTGTGGGAACTGGAAGGGCCTACCCGCAAGGGGGTTGTGTGAGTGAGGAGGGGCAGGGCGTGTGTGTGTGTGTGTGTGTGTGTGTGTGTGTGTGTGTAGCAGGGGCAGGGCTGGGGCTGTGTATACATGGAGGAGGGACGGGCCAGTGGTGCGTGTGTGTGGAGGAGGGGACATGGCTGGCACACACAGGACTCTATTTGCAGTTAGTAGATTGTTGGTAGCTGGAAATAAAATGTCAGTTTAATGTTTGGGATATAGGGGTTACATTTCTTTCTTTCTTTTTTTTTTGTAGAGACTCACTTTATCACCCTCGGTAGAGTGCCATGGCATCACACAGCTCACAGAAACCTCCAACTCCTGGGCTTAGGCGATTCTCCTGCTTCAGCCTCCCGAGTACCTGGGATTACAGGCGCCCGCCACAACACCCGGCTATTTTTTTGTTGCAGTTTGGCCGGGGCCGGGTTTGAACCCGCCACCCTCAGGATATGAGGCTGGTGCCCTACCCACTGAGCCACAGGTGCCAACCAGGGGTTACATTTCTAATGGAATATTTAAGTTTTATTTTTTTGTTTTTTTGAGACAGACTCTCACTCTGTGGCCCTGCCAATAGTACCATGGCATCATCACAGGTCACAGCAACTTCAAACTCTTGGGCTCAAGTGAGTCTCTTGCTTTAGTCTCCCGAGTAGCTGGGACTACAGGCACCCGCCACAATGCTGGGGTATTTTAGAGGCAGGGTCTCCTTTCTCAGTCTGGTCTTGAACTCCTGAGCGCAGGTGATATCCCCGCCTTGGTGGAATGTTTAATTTTTAAGATGGTTTTGAGTTATGGCCTAGAGAGAAGACGCCTCCAAAGCACCTTTGATGGTCTAAATAACCTTTTTATTTTTTTATTGTGGTTAATATACTTAACATGAATTTACTATCTTAACTAGTTTTTCATGCACAAATCAGTGGCACTAAGCAATTCACACGGTTTTGTACCCACCACCATCCCCTCCTGAATTCTTCATTTTGCAAAACTGAAACTCTGCCCCACTAAAAAATAACTACCCGGCCCTGGCAGCTGCCACTCCATGTTCTGTCTTTACGATTTCGACCACTCTAGGTACCTCGTGTAAGGAATGATGCAGTCTTTATTTTTTTGAGATTGGCTTACTTCACTTGGCCTAGTGTCCTCAAAGTTCATCCCTGCCGCTCCACACATGCAGAGTGCCTTTCTTCAAGACTGAATGTTCCCTTCTATGTATGTGCCGTGTTCGGCTTATCCATTCCTCCCCTGCGGGACACTTGTGTTGCTTTTGTGTTTTAGCTATCGTGAAGAATGCTGCAATGCACAAGGGTGCACAGTTATCTCTTCCACTCCTGGCTTTCAATTTTTTTTTTTTCTTTTTGTAGAGACGGAATCTCACTTTATCACCCTCGGTAGAGTGCCGTGGTGTCACAGCTCACAGCAACCTCCAACTTCTGGGCTTAGGCGATTCTCTTGCCTCAGCCTCCCAAGTAGCTGGGACTACAGGCGCCCGCCACAACGCCCGGCCATTTTTTCTGTTTTTGCAGTTGGGCCGAGGCTGGGTTTGAACCCATCACCTTTGGTATATGGGGCCGGCGCCCTACTTGATGAGCCACAGGCGCCACCCTCAATTCTTTTATATATACACAAAGAACTGGAATCGCTGGTTCACACAGTTATTTTATTTTGCATTCTTTGAGGAACTGCCATGCTGTTTTCCATAGTAGCCGTCATTTACATTCCCCCCAGCGATCAAGGGCCCCAATTTCTCCATGTCCCCTCCAACAGTTGTTATTGGGTGACCTTTGAATTTTGAGACCCATGGAATGAGGTTATATTTTGATCCAATTTTCAGTGATCCTAGTAATCTCCAGTTCCAGGTTATCCTGGGAATCCTCTTGGATATTACTTGTAGACTTTTCCATGGTAAAAACAAAAAAAAGGCAATCCTTCCCCCAGTATGGGTCTTATTGTTTCGGAGAGGATATGTGTAGGGTCGTAGGTATGGAGAGCCCTGGTGCTGCTGGAGGGTGGACAGGAAAGAAACAGACATAGTACAGAGAGGAAAAAGACTTGTGCAAAAGCTTTTGACTCGCTGTGGATGGGGGTGTGGCCGGAGTGAAAGCCCGAAAACCCTGTGGTGAGGGAGTGGTTAACGGAAAGGATACAAGTAGTGGTGTGCTAGTAAATATTCACAGCCAGCTGGGGGGAATAAAAGCTCTCATATTACTGTATTTGCCAGTTTCCGTAGTGTAAAGACTCTCACCGTGGCTGATTTCAAGCTACCCACCTGAATTCAGTAAGCAGGAGTTAGGGATAGCTTCTTGTTACATTGTGTTTCCACCGTACAAGTACAAGAGTTGTAGACAGCCTCAAAAACCTGGATAATAATAAAGTATAGAAGAATAACTAGTTTTGAGTCCTTTATGACCTTTGTTTTCAATATAATTAATTGTAAGTTCACATAACTTAAGTTTTAATAAAGTTATTTTCAGCAGCTGACTCACAAAAGTCCTGAAAATCATTTTCATGAGCAGGCCACAGCTCGGCACTGGCTCTAAGTCTGGGTGAGCAGAGCCCACAAGTAAGTGGGTTTAGTGAGGAAATGTCTGGCCTCGCTGGAGCCTGGAGGTGCCTCAGCGTTGTCTGTGGCGTCCAGGCAGCAGTTCTGCAGAAGCACCTGTTACGGGCGCAGAGCACCGTGGTCCTCACCTGCACCCACAGGGCCCCACCCCGACCCGGTGAGATCATATACATTCTGCTCCCAGCAGCCTCTTGGAGAGGACCCAGGAGATGGGAGGGACTTCGGAAGGCTGAGCGCTTACCCCAGTGAGACTGGATCACCTGAAAGAGACTAACCCAGCACTTGGGTTCTGTGAGTTAGCACGTGTGAGGGTTATCTTTCTTTCCCTGAGTGCGGGAAGTCAGTGAGCTGTGGCAATAAAGAGGAGGTAGGCTCTTTGCATCTCCTGTGGTCCTGCTGCACCTGCTGCTTTTCGCCCACTGTCTACCAGGAGGATGCGGTGGGTGATCGGGGAGGGCTCGGGCAGGTCATGTTCTTCTAATTTGTCTTTAACTATGTTTCACATTAAGGCAAGGGGGTGCAAGGTGTGAGGAGGGGCTGAGTGGGTGGGAGCGGGTACCGGGAGAGGGTACGGGGGACCGGCCTGGCTGGCAGCCCCAGGGTCAGCCCTGCACCCCGTGGGGAGAACCTTGCAGGCTCTCCTAGGGGCTGCTGACGTGGGACTTTATAGTTTCCTCATGGAAGTGCATTTAGAAAGGTAGGATGGCACTGACTTTCTTCAAATTGAAATTTTATTAGTTGATTAATTGTAATTTTTAAAATATTTTTATTATGAAAATGAGTTTTTTCCACAGTAATGCAATTCATTTCAAAATGAGCTCATTTTCTGGCTTTTCCACAAAGGACAATTGAACACTTAAGGCAAGATTCACTTATTCATCTCCGTTTAGGAATGGAGAAAAATAACAGACTTCAGGTATTGGTTAAGGTTGACAACATATGGGAAAGCCCCTTTTTTCCTTTCTTTCTGTCTTTTTTTCTGGTAGCCTCCTGTGTAGAAGCTTTACATTACTATTGATGTTTTTATAGTAAGACACTTTTGTTTTGACTTTCTTTAATTTTTAAATTTAAAGGCACACAATAAAGCTTAATGCATTTATTAAAATATACACATTTGATAAATTTAGAATTTTCCTTAGTTTCTTGAGAAATCAATGTATTGTCAACACCACAGTCATTTGAAAATAAAACACACTCTAACACATCTGCACATTGTTTCTTTGTCATGGTACACTCCATCCACAGTGCACCAACGGGAACTAAAAATCACAAAACAGACGAACTGACAGATACAGCAATTTCATATTAAACAAGTGGAAAACAACACTAGAAGTCACCATCTGCAAAATGCAAGTTGCACTGCTCAAGGACCAGACAGAAAAGAAACAAGTTAGTACAATTTACAAGCTGTATTTATCACTTTGGACATGATTTAGACAGTATCATTTCTGTTCCACAGTGAGAGAAGCGAGGATGTGGGGCCCGTGGTGGGTGGTGTGACTTCGTGCAATGAGGAACCAGCTGCTCTCCCAAACCCATCCCTCCACCTGCCCAGGTGGCCCCGGTGTCTGTGCCCAGCCCTGTTTGGGAAGCAGGGTTGTGATTCAGTGTAAATTCTCACCTCCGGGGAGTGAGACCAGCGTGTCAGCGGATGAGTGTGGAATGGCTTCTGTCTCCCAGAATCAGAGTGAACAGCTTTTCAAAGGCCTCACTTCTGGCAAAGTTCACATGACTCACGACACCCTCTAGCCAAAGTCAGGAAAACAATAGGAAAAAAACAAGCACAGAGGAAGTCCCTAACATGACCCCGGGCTACTCCCGCTTTCTCCTCCTGCTACAGCCGTCTTCCTCCCCTCTGTGTGGACGTGCACTAGACGGTCTCAGAGTGGGACTTTGGGACAGTTGTGTATTTCCGTACGTGTTGCGTGTCAAGTGCTGCTGTGACTTCTAACACTGTTGTTGCCGGCAAGGCAGAAGACATATTCACTTTTGATGGGCTTCAAAACTTCCACTAATCCCTTTTAGGCTAAGTCCTAAAAAAACCCCACTATTTTCTTGGAAAAGTAATTTTGGCCAAAGGCGCTGCCTATGTGTCCCAGACGGATGCGTTGTGGACTCAGGCAGGGCAAGAAGAGGAAAGTGCTGTGGAAAGGAAGTTGCTCCTGCGGAGAAAAGAAAACTAAAACAGCCTTTCTTCAAAGAGTCTTAGAAAATAAAGGGGCAGGTGAGTAACATCTTGCCTGTGGACGGGCTTCTGTCTCCCTCACTCCGGGTGAGAGAGACCCAGCAGACTGCTGCCCACATGCAGTGGGGCTGCGTGTGGCCTAATTACAAATGCTGGCCCTTCATGGCCAGGCCATGCTGCTCACCTGGGCCACGCTGCTCACCTGTAGGCATTCTTTCTCAGGGTCTCCAGGGAGCTCCTGCAGACACACAGGCCTGCAGCACGGGGTACACTTGTGCTGGAAAAGTAGGGCTCCCTGGTGAGGCTTGTTCCAAACACACAAACACCAGTGCTGCTGTTTGCTCTGCTCCTTTCCCTCCGATGGGGAATTAGGGTTGCTCTGGGCTCCTTGCTGACCCCAATCCCACCTGCATCTCTGGCCTCATGCATTTCCTGGCTTCTGACTTCTCCACAAGATATTCTAACCTAAGACATAAAATTAGGTAAATCCACGCTTGATGCTCTCTCTGGGGACTTCCCTCTGACCACTTGGGGCCCTAGTAAAACCTGGTGGGGAGGGTACCTAAATCCCCTCTAGTCTTCCAGGTGTATTTTCAAACTGATGTGGTTTCTCTTTTCTTTTCTTTTTTTTTCTTTTTTTTTTTTTCCAGAGACAGGGTCCCACTGGCTCAGTCACCCAGGATGGGGTGCAGTGGCTGCATCACAGCTCACTGCAGCCTTGAACTCCTGGACTCCAGCCATCCTCCCCACGTAGCCTCCCCAGTAGCTGGGACGACAGCTATGCACCCCTCCTGCTAATTTTTTTACTTTTTGATTTTTTTGTAGAGGTGGGGTCTTACTATGTTGCCCAGTTTGGTAGCTTTTGCTTGAATGCAGAGAATAGGCAGTGTCTTTAAGGCAGCCTTCCAACAAGTGCGAATTAAAGGGTGTCAGGGCCTATTTCCCAGGCCAGGACAAGGGCTATATCTTTATGGTTTAGGGAAGAGAAAACACAGCACTGTCAAGCATTATGTTAAAATGACAAAATAACCTCAGGAACCCAGAGCTCTAAATAATTAACATAGAGGAATAAAAAGGAAGATATAGAAAATTGTAGTTGTCTGAATTTAATGGGATACATTGGCTATAGGTGTAATATGAAGTTTAAAGGATATTTAAAAAAAACTAGTTTCAGTTGATCTGTTATGTTAAAGCTCTGTGTACCTTTGTGAGGACTTGTCAAATTTGGTTTTCTCTGCATTTATGAAGCTCAAGTGCTGTGCACCCAGACTGTGGGCCCCAAGGGCAGGGGTCACCCCTCTGCATTTCCATCACTCAGTACTTGGTATATTCTTAATGTCACTTGTGTGGAAATAGGGACTTCTGCCTTCTCCTCCTAACCCTAAAGTGTGCCAAGATGGCTTGAACTTGACCTTTAAGGCAGAACAGACTTAAATGTTAGGTGATGTTTTCTGGAAAACTTTGGCTTAACAATAAATCCAGGGAAGGGAGGGCAAGGAGTTTGCTGTCTTGCCCTGACTTTCAGAAAACTCACACATGGTTTCTCTCGACTCAAGCTGTGCCCCGGGAGTGTGATGCGGCTCAATGCAGCCCCGGGACCCTGCAACCCAGGAGCAGGAGGAGCCCATGTGCCCTTGCCTGCTGCAAATTCCCTTGTCTGTCCTGCTTCTGAGAAAATTCTTTTAAGAATCTCTCTTATGACCCTAATTTTAACTTTAGTGGGTAGATATTTCTCTGGGATGCAGTGCAACTGTTGTGGGAAATAACTGAAAAAATACACCTCTAAGAGTGAGCTGCCCAGAGGAAGGAGTTCAGAATTGAATCGTGATCTCAGGGGTGCAATCATCTAGGTAGCTGCCCTTTGACATTTTTATTCTCAGAGCAGCCGCCACCAGTCAAGTGGCTGCACATCTCGGCTACAGAATTTATAACTTGGAAATATGGAATAGAATTCACAATGTGATCTCAGTGGCTGGCTCACTTCTTCTTGTAAAGATTTTTATCTGATTATAAGACAAACAGCCTCCTTCTTCATGGCATAGCAGTGCCGTGAAATCATGCCCTACTTTTGCTCTCTTCCCTCATATCAGCAGGAGCTTAGAGTCTGTGTAAGGGGAGGCATGACAGAGAGTTACTTTCTGCCAATGCCCTGGCCTTCACTGCAAGAGGTTATGTGACTTTTTTTCTGGGCATTTCAGTAGAGTGTGGATGATACTTCTCACTGTACTACTGGGTCTCATGACTTTATGGAGAAACTGAAGCCTTTGGGGAAATGGTCTCAGAGTCCCTGGCCTTGGCTGGAGCCTAAAATTATATTTTGGACTGGTGAATCAAGAGAAGCATGTGTCTTCTCCATGAACTTTTTGGGGAGAGATTTAAAGACAAAATGTTGGTTGTTGAGGAAGTGCCAGTGGCCACCTGCTTGCCCTGAACTACAGCACTGGCACTCAGCCCAGCACGCTGAGGACAGAGCTTTGTCCTGGTGTCTCAGGTGGTTGAGATGCTGCCTGTTTCCCCACAGTGCCCCCCAACTTTGGCACACCTCCAGGAGAAAGTGCAGCCTTCGTGGGGTCCAAAATGTCTGCTCCTAGCTTCTTGGGGTCTTGATACGAAGCAGAAAGATTCTATCAGCAAAGCAAAGGCCTAGCAAACGTTTGCACCTGTCAGCTCTGGTGGTTGCACCTAAGACAGAACTTTGAGTGGCCTCTATGTTGAGTTTCTTTTCCTAAGAGAACCAGTTAGGGACCCAGGTCAAGGCCTAAAGAACTACCCTGAAGAGCAAATGTGGTAAATGACAGGCTATGACGGGGGACTGACTTCAGGGAAGGCTGGATCTCTGAAATGAAAGCCAGGGAAGCGTCACCTTCCAGCCCACAGGTAAAATTACTGAAAATCAGTCATCATTTCTACCGTCCTGTGCGCTCACCCTACTCTGGAGAGTAATCCAGCTCATCGTTTGCAATCAGGGCCTCGGAGTTCTGTCTGTGTTTGCTTTTGCTCTTGGCTTTGCTGCCTGCCCGGCCGCTTGCCTTCCCCTCTGACATCTGTTGGTAGGAGAAGCCTTTGTCTTCGGCTGGCCCACCCCAGTTCTCCTGGCTCTCGCCCTCTGTGGCATAGGAGAAGCCTTCCTCCACCGAGAAGGGGTCGTCCACGTCGTAGCGCTGGTAGGTGCTTTGGTGCAGGGCCTCCTCGCGGGCGCTGATTTCCAGGGTGCTGTTCCAGACACCATAACCAAAATAAATGAGCATACCTGGAGGGGGAGGGGAGGGCACAGGTGAATAAACAATTGTTTTGGGATCCATGGGGCTGGCAGGGAGGTCGCCCTCCAGGGTGAAACGAATGCTGGAGGAGATGTGTTTTCTTTGGTCTGAACAGTGTTCACTCAGAACATGGACTAGATGTTCAGAGATCTTGCATTAAGCCACCCATATTCACAGCCTTTCCTAAAAAATCAAAAGGTCTGACAACACTTTGCCCACATTCCTACAGGGGAGTTCTTGGCTGGAAGTGAGAACCAGCTGTCTTCCCGATCAGAAGGCAGCTCTGGGTCCCCCTTCCTCAGCCCATGCTGAGGTGCTGCTCACTGCACTCATGGGGCTGTCAGCCAGGAACCTGCATTTTCTGCCCTGGGCTAAATGTTTATGAATGCACAGCAGCATATTCCCAGCCTTCTCATAAGTTTATCATCCTGCCTGTATCCAGGGCTCACCTCCTGTCTTCCCCACGTAGCACCATGCGCTCATGTGTCTCCTCCACCGTATGAATGGTGTCACTGCTCCCCCAAGCTGCCCATTTCCTCCTGAACCCCGCAACAGCTGCTGCAGGGATCTGCACAGGGCAGCACCACATGATAGTCTCTGCAGAATATCGGCTCTTAGTGTTTGTTGACTGACTGAATGAGCAGCCTCGTGAGCAGGAGAAACAGCGTGCCTTCTTCTTACTGTCCTTCCAAACAAAGGGAAGCAGCTCGCCTCTCTAGTTACCACTAGCATTAGTGTGGGACAATGCTTCATTTCTATGAAATGAAATCCCAGTTTTTGGAATAAAATATGAAAATCGTTTGAGAGTCCTCAGTGTCTACCTGGAACAGCCCTTGAGGGTTCAGGGCCTGGAGAGCTGAGAACCACAGCCTCGAAGGGCACAGGGCAGGACAAGTGAGCCTGTAGGCTGTAGGTTCAGATCCTGCCTTCATAACCAGCAGCCACGTGACGCTGGTCCGGCTGCCTCTGGCCCTGTGCCTCAGTGTTCTCTGCTGCGCAACCAGGAGAGGCGTGGCGGTCATCCCCATGGGGCACCTTCTCCTTCCCCCACCGCCCTTCAGCCCTCCTCCACGGAGCGAGGCACCCCCGACCCCGACAGTGCAGCAGCCCTCCCCCGCAGCATGGCCTGAGCAGGCAGTGAGACAAGCCGTGGTTCTCAGCCCCGCTTCCCCGGGAGCTGCCTGGGGGTGTTTCTGAGCCCCTCTGACACCCCAGCCACGGCCCTGGGACTCTAATTTGCAGTGTGACCCCCAGCAAGTGTGCTGTGGCGCCTCCCAGCGGAGAGGACCGAGGTGCAGAGCTGCGCAGGCGCACATGCTCTCTCCGCTTGGCCGTGCTGCGGCCGGCCGCTGGCATCCACCCAGTTATGCGACCTCCCTCCTGGCCCCAGTGCCCTCTTCTGAGCGACACCACCTCTGACTTTGCTGACCCTGCAGACATCTGCTGGGCTGTTTGCTCAGACACAAGTCACTCCTGTTTCACCGACCGGGTGCTTGAGAACCCTCACTCCCTTTGGATTTGAAGTCTGTTCACGCTCGGATTGCCCCCTCCTTTTCTCAAATGGCTTTCTCCGCTACCCCCCAGTGCAGTCAGCTTCCCAGGAGCCAAAGTAAGCAGAGGCTTATTGTCCTAATTGATGATAAATCCTAGAGCTAATTGCCTGCAGATGTAGCTAGTACTTCTCAATAGTGACCTCACCCTTCCGAGCCTGGGCATTCACTCTTCCTGTCCGGTGGGGTGGCCGTCAGCCTCGTGCAGAGCAAGGCGTCGCAGTGAGGCCCCTTCCCACGGCTGCTCCTCTGACAAGTGTCTCTGTGGGGAGCACGTTCCGGACTGGAGGGTGAGTCTCAGGCGCCTGAGGACGCCCAGCGGGCACACACCCGTGCGCAGCTCTGCTTTCTGCTGCTGTCTCTGGGTCCCCAGCAGGTGTCACGTTCTGTGTCCCACCCCTGCTTGGTGTCTACTACCCAGTCTTTTCCGCTCTCCTTCTCTGACCCTATTTAAAGACAAGTTACTTCCCTATTGAACCTAATACCATTTTTTAATTTTCCCTCTAACTTCTCTCCTCCTCCATGACATAGGTCACCTCTTAGGTGCGCTTTGACCTTGATTCCAGCAGACCCCCCACTCCCAGTGTTCAGGTAGCAGGCAGGTCTGTGTCCTGGGGCTCCCCTAAGAACACCTTGGTGTGACTGCTCACAGAGCCGTAGCTCCTGTGGAGCTGGGCAGGGCTCTGCAGGTCCTCAGGGCCCTGCTTCACAGAGGCAGAAACAGTCCCAGAAAGGCTGATAGGCCTGAGTGTGTGAGGTACAGCCAACCTGTCACACAGAGAGAGACCGCTTGGTGTTCAGCCCTTGCACCTTCTCCCCACAAGCCAGCTCATACTGTCCTCACTGCAGCTGGTGTTCAGGGAAAGCTGAGTGTTAGGAGGTGTCTGTTCTGTGGGAGTGGCCAGGTCAGGAGGGAACACGTTTGCACACAAATGCACACACATGGGGCACACGCATATGCACACACACGCATGTATGCACACATGCACACACAAAGCACACAGTATGCACGCATGCACACCCACAACACACACGCTCACACACATGCTGATTATGACTGCTCTGGGACAGTGACCCTGGAAGCCGTCCCATAAATATTTGTGGGCCTGTTAGAGCTCACTCTGAGCCCCGATGGTTTCACTGGTGTGTTGCTCTGTCTGTGAAAGCACATTTCACACACGTGAGCAGTGAATCGGGAGGCGACGGTCACCCTCAGCCCAACAGCACCGGTCCTAGCTGGGCAAGGGCGCTCCCCAGTCTTGGCTTTCTGTCTGCGACTCAAGAAAAGTGGTGTGAGCCGGAGAAGAACTGGAGAAAAGGAAAATAAAGAGGAACAAAGAAACAGAGGAAGGAACAAACCGGATGGGGAAAGCACCATCTGTCTAATGTAAACAAGAGCTCTGTGTGAGGCCAGTGAACACTGCTCCAGGGCCTCCCTGTGGGAGGGGGATTTGCTTCCTGCTCCTTTTCTCAGCTGGCTTAGAGAGCCAGGCCTGAGGTAGTTCCGAAAAATCTCCAGGGTTTCTGAGAATTCTGAGTCATGTAAGCTAGAAGTCACAGGATACCTCTGAGGGCTGAGACCCACAGTAGCGCGTCATCCGGGGCGCACCTTTCTCCTGGGGAGTGCAGGATGTTGCTGAGGGTGCCTTGCTCAGACGCCTTTCAACCTGTTTGGGGAGGAGTGTGTGTGACTCTGCATGTTTCACAGACAGGAAGCTGGAGCACAGCAGAGACAAGGACTGTCCAGTGAACACCGTGGGTGCGTGGGGATCCCCCAGGTCTACATGCTGATGGGGGGAGGGCTTTTATCTCCCTGATCTCACCTGTCTACCAGGGATGGGGAACAACTTTGCTTCTCTGTTCGTTCTGAAGAATCACAAACCTACACAGAAGGGGAGCGAATAGTATGGTGAATCCCACGGAGTCCTCACCTGCTGCCCACACCCCAGCCCTGCCACCTTCTCTCTGGGAGGCCCTTCTATCCTTGTTTTCATGTGAGTGCTTCAGTGTATGTCTCAAAAAAATTAGTATCATTAGCACTTCTAAAAGTTAATATTTCTGGATATTATCTGATATCCAGTAGTAGTGAAATTTCTCTTAATTACTACTCATATGGGGGACCCTTATGAGGCTACACACTTATTCCAGTGATCCAATCAGTGCTAGAAACAGTTTTTTTGGCACCATTATTTAAGATTGTCATGGGATTGGCATCATATTCTTTTGTAAACCATTGCTGATGGCCAAGTTTTATCTTTTGATGGTAGCCTTTACTTTGTCATAAGCTAGAGGTCACTTGGAACTAAGCCTCAAGAATAAGATGCCTAATTAATAAATAATATTACTTATTTTGCTGTTCCTTAAAAACAGAAGATTTAGATTTCATTGCTTTGGAGTTACACATTTATATCTGCAATAAATTAAAGGTGGTTGTGATGTTAAGCAGTGTGGGAGCCAGCTTTTGTGCTGTTGTAGGGTCCTGGGGGTCCCCTGTGCCTGGACCTATTTGTTTTGTGGGTGGGTCACGTGGGGGTGCCTGGTATGGCCAGGACAGCGACTAGTTAGCAGTAAACACAGAGGTGCATCTGTATCTTAACAACAGACATTGCTGGGCCGGGCACTCAGGCTACGTGCCAGCCCTGATCAAAGGTAGCAGCAGTGAGTTCTGTGAACGTCTGTTTAGGATGAAGGGAAATGTTCAAAGGGATTTAAGTGTGTTTTCTCTTGTTTGGGCATGTAGTTGTTTATCTGTTGGCTTTATATTAGTATTGAGTACATTGGATACTTGCTTTTCCATTCTTATGAAACTTTGCTAAAAACAACGTTCTTCAACTCCATCCAGGTGAACACAAAAGATGCAAAATCTCCAACTTTCTTATGGCTGAACAGTATGCCATGGTACAGGGGTGGAGTGGGGAGGGATGTGGGAGGGGAGTGGTGAGCTTTCACCTAATGTGCCCAATGTGAGGGTGTTCAGCACACCCCCTGGGTGAGGGGCTCAGCTGCAACTGGGACTTTACCTAACAAAAACCAATAGTGTAACCTAATCGTCTACACCCTCATATTAATCTGAAATTAAAATAAAAGAAATATTCAAAGGGAGGCTTTGGCTCCTTTTCCACAGAGTTCCTTGGTGGGAAAGGTGCCTATGGGTGTTCAGACTGGGTAAGAGGAGAAATCACACCTTTAACAATTGGACGGGCTTCCTGTGTGCGAGGAGACACAGCGATGGCAAAGCCCTTTACTCAGAAAAGCAAGTTCTCACCTCTCCTCCCAGAGAAATTAAGAGCTGCACAGTAAACCAGTAGCTGAGGTTCACATCTCTTGACTCTGAGCTGAGGGCATCCCTGTCCCACCAGGTGCCTCTAGGGAGGCTGGGAGAGTCAAGCGGCCTTCAGATGCCGGGCCCTCAGTGTCCAGCAAGGAAGCAGCTGCTCAACTGTTAAGCAGTGCTGGTCTATCCTGTGGAAATTAAGCAAATGGCCCCAAACCTACAAGAGAAAGGAGTGCAGAAAATGGGTCTTCATCATATGGGAGAAAACCCAGAACAAAAACTCAACTTGGAGAAGAGACTGGGCAGTATGAACAATGCCAGTGGGCTTCCAAGGCTGGGACACAGGTTTGGGGGAGAGCAGGGCTTGCTGTCCAGCGTGTCCAGAGCTCCCTGGGGCACAGCTCTGAGGGGAGAGCAGGGCCTGCTGTCCAGCGTGACTGGAGCTCCCTGGCCTCTGCACACAGCCTGGGTGAGGTGGGTAGAGCAGCCCCTTCCTGGGGCCCTTCCCGCTGTGGACAGCTGGGTGCTGTGCTGTGCAGGGCACTTTTTATTCTGACTGCTCTGGGATCAACTTTCCAAAACAGATGCTTGCCAATGCAGAAATGGAGACTAAGTGGTGAAGAGAGCGTCTTCCCACCCACTGCAGCCCCCGCCGACGCCCACCATTGCTGATTATTTTTATAAGTACCACCTTGCAGCCTGCTGATTGTAATAACAGCCATGTTTGCTTAATGGGGTGTGGCTAGGAGGAGTGGGCTCAGTGTGCAGCTGGTGGCATCTTTCCCTGGCCCTGCAGCTGGTCCACAGGGAGGTCACGTTATCTCACGTCTCAGGCCCTTGTGTGCAAAGTGGAGTTGGGGACCCTGTTTTATGTGAGATGTGTGTGGCCATGAGAGACACACTGAAGAACATGAAGACACCGGGTAGCCGGGCCAGCAAGCCCACTTCTAACTCAACAGAAACCCGACAGCAGTGTGTCCCTGTGTCCACCAGAGACATGCGTGCAATGTTCTTAGCAGCTCTGCCTGCAACAGCCCCTGCTGCAAACAACCTCTGTGTCCACGGACGCCAGAGTGAATGGACACATCGTATTTACGGTCTATTGACAGTGGAAGGTAGGACAGCGCTGAGGAGGAACAGACTAAAACACCAGGAATAGCGTGAACCTCTCCAGTGCAGTATCCAGGGAAAGAGGCAAATGCCCCTTTGGTGCAGCTCAAAGTCCAGCCCCGCCGCAGGGCACATGCCAGCCGCAGCCCCTGCTCTCCTCCTGTCCCAGGAGAGCTGACCTTTCTGCTGCCGCTGCTTGCAGAACGCTGACCCGCCCTGCACCTGCCCATGGTGTGTCCGGCAGGCAGGTCCTTCCCTCCTGGAACCCCCAGCCCTCTTGCCATCCCCATCTGGCCTTCAGGACTTTTCTTGATCTTCTGACTGTGACTCTGAAGGTGAAAGTGCCAGCTTTTTCTTCCTCTGTCTTAAAGGAGAAGTTCACATCCGTTTGTGGGACGCTTGAGAATTTAGTTCTTAGGTCCCGATTCCCGACCCTTCTCTCCTCCCCTTCCTTTCTCACAGCAGCTGCTTTGGGTCAGTTCTCTACAGGATTTCAGGTGATGGCTCAGGAAAAGACCATCTGGTGTGTCTTCTCTTTGGAATATTTGTATTTTGGGATAGGATTTACTTAGGTCCATTGCCCATATCACAAGTCCTATCCTCTACCTCTACAGACAAGAATTCATTTTCCTCAGAGGGACTGAAAAAACTTCCGCCGACAATGGCAGTGAGCTCTGGGGAGAGATGTTGGGTGTGTGACAAAGGCCCTCCAGGAACGGTGCACCTGAAGGTGCCTGGAAATTGCCACTGCCCAGTGTCCTCCCAAGCTCTGTGGGTCCAAGTTTCCCAAGACTCTGCTCTCTCTCGAAACGCCCCTTCATAGACCTGTGTTGGCTGGAAGAGGGACATAGGCTCTGCTCTGAGCTTCCTTTGTTAGGGTTAGTAAACATTTGCTATTTGAACTATTTTCTTTGTAGGAAGGAAAAGCAACTTGTTGGAGAATCTCCTTGGGGCCTGTGCCTCCTTTCTGAAGGTCAAAAGCTTAGCAAAATAGTGTTACAAAAATTCTGCAATTAAGATTCATTTTGAAGAGATTGGATAAAAAAATGTGTCTAAGATTATCAAGTTATGACAGCCTAACCATGTAAATCTTTTTAAAAAAGTAGCCAGTGTTTCATAAGAAGCTCTGTTATCTCTAACGCTTCCCTGGGAAAGTTATACTATGTCCAAAGAGGTAGCAGATAGAGAGGAAAATTCGATACTTTGGAAGCTCAGAAGTTTAGAGATGGAATATTAATTTTATAAGATCATTAAGATTTTATAAGCCAATTTGGTGTTGTGGGATGGATATAATTCATAGGTGCAAACATTTGTTTTTGAAAAACAGGAAGTTTTGAAGCTAGATTATCTGCCGTGCTTGGTAATCTGTTCTTTCTAGAGCAGCAGCTTTTAGGTTTGAGCATGTGTTAGAATGACCTGGAAGGCTTGGAAGCCCAATTCACCCTTGGAGGTGCTGGGATGGTGTTCAAATCGTAGTTCTAACTAGTTCCCAGGTGATGTTTATGCTGCCAATCTGGCAACACATTTTGAGAGCCACTGATCTAGATTATTGAAACCTGGCTGCACTTTAAAATTACTTGAGGGAGCTTTAAAAATTACCCAGCACTTGGCCACACTAGACCAACTGAATCAGAAAATCTTTGTAGGGAGACAAATGTTCTCTTAGAATGTTCCAGAAACAGCCCAGAGTGAAACTACTGTGTAGCAGGGTTCTGGGTGAACCTTAGTCACAGGACAGGTTCACAAAGGCCGTAATGATGCTGAAAGCTATTATGATACTAAAGGCCTAGCAGCAGGTGTTCGGAAACACCAGCGACCCTTCCCGAAAGCGGGTTGAGCCTCGGAGGCACCTGAGCCTGCTGGAGGCCAGACGTCTGAGCCCGCTGCCCAGCCGCCAGTGGGGTGGCATGTGTCAGCAAGTAGCACTTTCTGGAGGGAGTTTGTAGTTTGTTATATCAGCAAGATTAGAAAAGGCGCTTAGGGAGTTTGCTGCTGCCCGATACCAAGGAGGGCAGCTTGAGTCAGCAGAGGCTCATTTGTGTGCTGGCCTTTGATAGCTGGTCTGTCCTTCCTGGAGGGCAATGAGCACTTTAGATTTTTAAAAGAAAGGCAGGAAATAAATATTTCTTATTGCCTTCCCCCAAATTTTCTCATGTAAGCCCTGAACAGCATCAAGTTCAAGGCTGATAGAATTATCTTCATTTCTACAGATGAGCCAACTGAGGTCTAAAGAAGTTAACTGACTTTCCAAAAATTGCAAGACAAAGGAGGTGATGGTGATGTGATTTGAACTTGGCACTGTTTGACTGCACAGGCACAGGCCCCTAGCCACTGCTGCAAAATGGCTCTGGTGCTTCAGAAGCCATGGATTTTATGCAGCGAAGGCTACAGAATTTTCAATGCAAAATGAAAACATCCGCATGTTCAGACATTTGTTCAGATAATATTAAGAATTCAGGATGTGGTAGCACAGGTCATTATGTCCATGAAACCAGTCCTGACGTCCTGTGTATAGATCTGAGACGTTCTGGGTCTCTTTGATCAAATAAAGTCTGCTCAGAGACCCCTGGGGGGGGGAGCCCCAGATCTGAGCATGGCTGTACTGAATCCTAGTGACAGCTCGTGGAATAACTTCCTGTTGACCTAGAGTGTGTTATTTAACTTCTTGGAGGTTCAGTTTACTCATCAGTGACACGGAGAGCAGGAGGGGTGGGAAGGTGGTGGGCACAGCGGTGTTTCTGTCTCCAGCGTGGTAGCTACAACACGGGCTCAGTCCCATCATATTCTAACCCCATGACCTCAGCAAAGTGCCTGTTTCCTTGTCTCTAAAATGGAGATTGCTGTGAAGATTGAATGGATAAAAATACGTAAATTAAATAAATAAGTAAAGCCCTCAGCATGATGGCTGAAGGTGACAAGGGCTAAGTTAGTATTATTACTAGGAGTCCTGTGGCCCTGTACTAGGTAAGACTGGCATTTTTACTTAATGCGACTCACTTAAAAAAAAATCTATATATAGTCTCTTCCAATGCAATAGTGTTGGTGAAATCACCAGATTCACAAGTGTGTGGTTTTTCTAATACAATGTGAAAATGTATAATTACTATGAAACATTTTAAAAGTTTCTTCACTTTCTAAAATCAACTGAAGTATAACTAGGGGAATGGGCCCCACACTGGGGTGAATTTGCGCTGGACTCTGAGGCCCTATCCTGCATTAAGAGTCGTCTGGTGCCTCCTCCTTGTTCCTCCGAGACACCTCTGCCCCTCTGTCGCTTCTGTCCAGAGCAGACTCTTCCCACTGGTAGCTGCATGTTGCAGTGGAAGAATGTTTAGAGCAAAGAGATTGTGAGTAAATCACATAAATGGTCAGAATTTTGATGAGTCAGCAGGGTCCTCTCAGAGACTCCTCCTTTAGTCTGACCGGGGGACTTCGAACAGTGACAAACTGGGCAAAGAGCTTGTGGGAAGGGCCGGAACGGTCTCCAGAAGCAGGAAACCTGTGGGAGGCAGGCGCCCTCTCCTTCCATTATTCTGGGTCTTCCTCTTTTCTTTATCAGAAACTACCTTTTAGGTACAGTTCAGATTTTTCCTTCTCAAAGTCCTTTCTGGCTATTCTGACTGGAAGAATTGTTTTCTCCTTGAAAAGAACTTTGTAATATTTAAGAAGCCTGGTGGGAGGGAGGCATGCTTATGATCTGGACCCAATTTGTGCAAAAAACCAAATATGTAAAGAAAGCACATGTATCCCTGATATCCTGAAGCAACAAAAAAGAAGCATTTTTTGCACAGGCACACAGACACGTGGTGCACACCTGTGCCCTGGCCTGGTCAGTGACCGTGTTCCAGGCACACAGGACTGTGGTGCACACTGGTGCCCTGGCCTGGAGGAGCGATGGCCTGGTCAGTGACCGCGTTCCAGGCACACAGGACCGTGGTGCACACTGGTGCCCTGGCCTGGAGGAGCGATGGCCTGGTCAATGACCGTGTTCAAGGCACATAGGACCGTGGTGCACACTGGTGCCCTGGCCTGGAGGAGCGATGACCTGGTCAGGGAGGGTGTCGGCCTCTCTGGCACTTGATTCCTGCACACTCACCCTGCTCCTTTGTGCAGGGGCTGCGTCTTCTTTTCCTTGTCCACCCCTCTAAGCTCCCAAGGACCCTCCTCAGCTCAGTGTTTGTTGTCAGAGACCCCCAGGGCTACCAAGTTGTGTAGGGAAATAAAAATAGCAACTCAGAAACTTTGAGATCTCTATTCACTTAAACATCCCTCTCAAGTTGTCACCAGCCTCAACCTCCAGCACCTCCCAGACTGCAGTGATCGTCAGAGATGATGACACGTAAGGCAAATACAATATAAATTGATGCCAGAGTAAGATTAGAAATCTCAGAAAAGATACAGGACTTCTTCACGTCAACATAAGTGGATTGAGAGAACAATTGGAATTCATACCCAAAGCTGAGGACAGCTGGGGACCCAACGGTGGCTTATTAGTTACTAGTAGCAGAGGACAGGATGTCAGGAAGAGTGATGGCAGGATGGGTGGCAGTGCAGTGTCAGAGGATGGAGAAAGTATGTGTGGAAATATGAAAAACTTTTGACTTTACAAAAGTCACTATGAAGTGAGAGATCTTAAATGATGCAACTTTGTCAGAAAAATGATGCCGAACAGCCCACACTTAACCCATGCTTTGTTCATTAAAAAAAATTAGAGCACGAATGCTCATTTAATGTAATTTTGTCCAAAATGAGATAAATAATTTTTTTCATAGTATTTTGTTTCGCAATTTTTAGTTTCTAAAATAGAATTTCAATCAACCTTCCCCCCCTTCACTTTTTACCATTTTTGGCCTTTAAGAAAAAATGTAGGTTCACTTCAAGTGGACCACTCCTGGCACTGATTATTCTAATATAGGAAGAGCTCTCAGCAGGTGGTGGATTCATCGGCATTATTCTTCCAGAGCCCCTGACTGTCACAGGCAGCAGAGGGACAGCTGGCTTTGCTGGCTGTCGCAGAAGGCGAGCCAGGACCCTCTGGGAAGGTTGCTGCCTGGTCCAGCCAGGAGGCAGTCTTGGGGTGGCGTGTGTAAGCCCTTAAAGGGGACTGGAGGCTCCAGAGGAAGCTGCTTACCCACGAAGCACCAGACGGCAAACCGGACCCACGTGATGGTGGAGAGCTTCAGCATGAGATAGATGTTCACCAGCATGGCACAGGCGGGCACGAAGGGGACGCAGGGGGCCATGTAGGGCAGCTTCTTGGGGTTCTCTGGCTGCTGCAGGATCACGAACACTAGGGCACCGATCAGCAGCACCATAAGAACGACCAGGAGGACGGCCCACCAGCTCTGCCCCGAGATGTAGTCGGAGCCGAAGATGATGAAGGAGCAGAAGATGAACATGAGGATGAAGAGCAGGAGGACGCAGACGGTCACCGTGTGCCCCGACGTTGCTGTGGGCCGGTCCATCTTGCCGGGAAGGCCCAGCTGGATCCGAAGGGTGTAGTAACGGGGCCCGACCAGCTTCTTCAGCTTGATGAGATAAATGTTCTCAGATTCCTCAGCTTCGATGCCCGTGGTCACGTCCACGGTGCCGTAGTTGGGGTGGTTGACGCCGTAGGCTGACTTGTCTGACTTTCCAATGAGCATCTCGTTGTCTCCCAGGGACGGTAAGTTCTTGGCCCCACAGGTGTTAGTGGCGGGGCCAGAGAACTCGTCCCCCTCACTCCCTGGAGAGCAGGCCTCCTTCTCGCCGTCGGCCAGGACGCCCTCCTTCTTCTTGGTGTGCTCCTCAGACAAGAACTTGACGAAGCCGTCGATGTCGCTCTCGGGTTGGTACCGAAGGAGCAGGACACAGACGGAGACCAAGGTGTAGGCGAGGAGCGTGCCGATGGACATCATCTCGATCAGGTCCCTGAGGCTGACGAGCAGCGAGAGGAGGGCCGCCAGGAACCCCGACACGATGCAGGCCACCACTGGCGTCTCGGTGTAGGAGCTCACGTGGGCCAGGAACCTATGGGAGGCGGGGCTGCATTAAAGGGGGGCTGCAGAGGGAATGACTCCACTGCGGCCGGCCACAGGCCTGCGTGGCTAACTCCCCCGCACCCCTCTGCTTCTCTCCCGCCTTCTCTACTTTCTGTCCAGCTGCTATTCCCAACTCCGGATTTGGTTCCTGGAGTATAATTTAAAGAGAATTCACTTTCATTCTTTGGTTTTAAGGGAAGCTTCTTCAGTTGAAGTTCCCACTTCATTTGAAGTTGATTGAACTTAGGAGGTCTGCTCAGGGTTGAAGTCCAGGCTTTGTGTGAAAGAGTGGTGGCTGGAGGGCGCCGCACACCTGTGTGGGGCCTCCAGCACTCTGTGAGGTCAGCAGCAGTGTCACCCGGGGAGCACATTAAGAATATTCATTGTCAGTCACCCAGGATCCACTGCGCCAGGAACCTTGGGGGTGGGCCGAGCACATCAGACTATAAGAGACCTCCAGAGGATTCCGATGTACACCAAAGCTGGGGAAACGCTGCCCCCACCACGAAAGTGCAGGGAGCAGTGGGCAAAATAGCACAGTGACTGCAAACCGTGTGCACATGCGGCTCAGTGCAGCTGGTGACCAGTCAAAGAAGAGAAACCAACGGGGTCAACAGCAGCTGTCTCTTCAGTACTTTGTGTGGGCTCCTCCCTCCCTCCCCCATCCTGGTCCCTCACCCCTGCTGGCCCTCCCCACCCTTTCGTCCTCCCTCCTGGTCCTCCCCCCCGCCCCTTCCATCCTCCCCCCTGGTCCTCCCCCCCGCCCCTTCCGTCCTCCCTCCTGGTCTTGCCCCCCTTCCTCCTCTGTTCTCATGATCCACACAGACCCTAAGTGTGCTGGAAGCCCCTGCATCTCTTCTTGTAGTTTCTGTGGACAGCAGAATAACTGTGTGTGGGGCTGTCACACCTCCGTCATCAGAGACCCTGGCCTGGTGATGGCTTTGGGAGGTGCCCAAGGAGACGTGGCAGAAGATGATGACACAGGGGGTGGCCCCAGGCGGCCCCCCGCGTTTGCTTCTCACCCCCTGCAGGTGGCGACTGCCTTCCCTGCAAGCCCCCCCTGCTGGAGACCCAGAGCAGAGGCCACATCCCCTGTGTGCCTTGGGCAGATAGGCCACCCCATGGCCACCTAGGGGACTGCAACTGTCCGTTGCTGGTGCAGCTACAAGCTTGCTCTTTGGAGTTGGATAGTTCTGGGTTCAAACCCTGACTTGCCACTAGGCAGTTGGGGATTTGGGGCAGGTTGTCTTTCACCCAAGTCCTGGATACTCATCATGGAGCAGGACCACTGTGAGGACTGAGTGGGACACAGCGTGCAGAGCTCCAGGAAGCAGGTGTCCCAGGGCTGCTGTTGCTGCTGTGACTCGGTCTCCTCAGTCTTCCCTCCTCTTTAATTATTGATTTTCTAAGGTCAGAGGGCTGTGTGAGAGGGGCGTCACTGGGCTCAGTGTGAGGGCAGCCTGCGAAGTCCCTGGGAGGGGCCTTCCTCTGGAGACCCCCAGTGTGGCAGCTTGCCACCTGTCATCTTGACAAAGGGTGCACTGTGTCACACAAAGGGAGAGGCAGCTGGGGGACCCAGACTCACACTGAGGGGCTACTTCAGGCCTCAGGTCTTTTCACTCAGGTTCTTTCTCGGAAACGGGGCAAGTCCCAGTCTGTGAATGGCCCTCATGTCAAAGTCACACTAGGCTACCAGTGTGGGACATGCTCCCTGGACAGAGGTGGCAGCAGAATAAATTCCATAGGACGTGGCCCTTACCTGAAAAGGAGCCCATCACCAGCCATGGCGTAAATGACCCGGGGCATCGGGAAGAGGGAGCCCAGCAAGCTGACAGTTAGTCCTGCGACCGAGCCGATGGCTACTATGAACTTCGCAGCATAGAATCCGTGGGCCACAAACATTTCCATGAGTGGCGATTCCGTGTCAATGGCGTAGTACGGCACCATCAGAGTTAAGATCACGCTCACCTGTTAAAGTAGGAGAAGACACAGCTGGCGGCGTGGGGTGACAGCAGGGAGGTCACCCACAGAAGCAGAGGGACTGTACCCGGGGTGCATGGCTGTGTGGCCCGGCCACTTGGAGCAAGTGCCTTTAGATTTGGCTCCTGGGCCTCTGTATTTTCTCTCAGTGGACCTTTGATGTCCGAGGGCTGAGTCCACAGGGTCTCAGCCTCCTGCTGGAAGAGCTGTGCTCACGCTCAGTGGAGCAGACGCCCCCAGGAAGGAGCCATGGCCGCCGTACCGCAGCCAGGCCTGCGGCGACCACGTGCATCCTGCCTTGTGGGCAAGAACTTTCAGAGCCTTGCAGGCTCTTTTCTGTCTCTGTTTCATTCTGAACACCAGAGATCCAAACTCGAAAGATGAGTGCTGAAGGATCAACAGACAAGGACCCAGCTCCCCGTCTCCTCTCTCCGGATCCATCTCAGGAGCCAGGTAGGCCAGAGACAGACACAGTGTCAGCATGGAACACATCCACTTGAGGGCTGGAAGACCCCACGACCTTGCTTAACCAGGACCCACTGGGCTGGGGACTCCTGAGACCTACCCACCACATGTTAGAGGTCTTCCAAACATCTCCCCCCAGAACTGGCCAGAGCCATGGAGCCATGCCACACAGCCAGACGGGGGCCTGCCAGCCTTGCCGAGGCTGAGCCTGCTGTGAGCAGGGAGGCAGGAGCTACACGCAGGCCATTTCTTTGCCTGTTCCAAGATCAGGACGCACCACTGCAGCCCAGCAGCATGGCTCTTCCTGGGGCGGGTGGCTGTCTGCTGACCAGCGCAAGAGGCATGTTGAGACCCTATAGTCTAAAGAGGGTGCTCCCAGCAGCATCCCCACTGGCAACGTCCCCTTTGAGGTGGGCTGGGCTGCTGGAGAGTGGGGTTCGTGTTAACAGCAACTTGGGTCCAGTCTCCTGGCCACATTGGAGGGATGGACGTACTCTGAATCTCTGAAGGGCTGTCCCAGGGAAGAGGCTGTGTCTGGGGACAGTGTTGGGCTATCAGTGTCCATCCCTAGAGGGAAATGGGCGGAGGGGGGACAAGGCACAGTGTCCCTGCTGCCAACACCAGCAACCCTTCCTCAATTCTGCCCATGGGGGTGGCCAGGATGAGGCTGTTGGATGTGTGGGGAGGTGGGAGCTGACCCATCTGCAAACCATCTGGGGCAGGCAGCTAAGTTTCCACAAACCAGTCCAGGGTGCTCTGTTTGCCTTTGGCTTCCAGGACCATTCTACCCACAGCCTGTCCTAAAGGTCTGCTTCTTTAACTAGTTGCTAAATTTGTCTGTAGGAAAGAGAAAGCAGGGCTGATGGGCTGTGCGCCAGCTCCATGTTAGCTGAGTTCTCCTTTGTTGGGGTGAGGGGTTTGGATGTGGCCGAACTGTTTCTGGAAGGGGAGCGAGAGGTGAGTCCCCAAAGTGGGGCAGCTCCTGGTATGTCCGTGTGGACGGCTGAGGCTGCGTTCTGAGGACTTCCCTGGGCAGGGAAGCCCGAAGGACAAGCCTGAGCCAGTGTTGAAAGAGGGAGAAACAGCTGAAAGAAGCTGCAGTCTCCTCCCGGCTGCGAGGGGACAGCGTCTCTGGAGGACAATGTCTCCTCTCTCCAGCTCTGCGCAGCCTCTTGCTGCCGGGAAGCTCCAGGAAGACAGAGGAGCATTGAGGGCAGTGACAGAGGCCACAGTGCCCCTGCCCGCGTACCCACCCGTTACTGCCAGCCTATGACCTGCTCCTTGGATGGGGGCCCGCTCCCGGCCACATTCCTCTGGGCAGCAGTGGACACCGAGAGTTTGTGTGCAGGGAGGGTGCGAGGGGGCCCAGGACAAAGTGTGGGCCTCGGCCTTCTCTCCAGGTTTTGTCACGGGTGGGGGGAGCAGGGGCACATGACAGCAGGATGCATGGGGACGGGAGGAGCTCCAACAAGGAAGGGAGCACAGACTAGAGGGGGAGGCCCGTGAGCGAGGTTCTCACAGACATGGAGGGGGAGGCTCATGAGTGAGGTTCTCACAGACATGGAGGGGGAGGCCCGTGAGCGAGGTTCTCACAGACATGGAGGGGGAGGCCCGTGAGCGAGGTTCTCACAGACACAGAGGGGGAGGCTCATGAGTGAGGTTCTCACAGACATGGAGGGGGAGGCCCGTGAGCAAGGTTCTCACAGACACGGAGGGGGAGGACCGTGAGCGAGGTTCTCACAGACATGTAGGGGAAGGCCCCTGACTCCGGTTCCCCTACAGGTCGAGGGGGTGCCCTGCGCGCGTGGGTACCTATGTCATGGAGGGGGAGGCACGTGAGCGAGGTTCTAACAGACGCAGAGGGGGAGGCCTGTGAGTGAGGTTCTCACAGACACGGAGGGGGAGGACCGTGAGCGAGGTTCTCACAGACATGTAGGGGAAGGC